>JAHWFO010001074.1:11587685-11611815 GCA_023313115.1 Rhysida immarginata
CAAGTCATTTTGAAGGTTTCGATTTCAGAAACAACTCAAAATCCTTGACCCTCCGACTACCATGGATTAAGGAGGGGGGGGGGCGAAGCAGAACGGTTCAGAAAGTGCGCCAGCCTGTGTAAAAAGACATCATGATTTTGAAAAAGTCTATTTGTACAATAAAAGAAAAATTAAATTTCAATAAAAATGTTAATATCTCTGAAAAATTATTAATTAGATTAGATGGAGAAATTTTGTTTGACGAAGGTGGCAATTCTAACTCCGGTTTTGATACTCTTTGTAGGTGGCAAATTACGGATTCGAATTTTCCTTTGCGTATTAGTTGTTGTTGTTTAGTTTTTGTCCTTTGGCTGCAGTTTTTGAACTATTTTTTGGCGCTGACATTCTCTGCACTGAGTTCTACGTGAGCGAAGCCGCGGGCACAACTAGTAAAAAGATAAAGTTACCAATTTTGAAAAGAGTCAGTAGCCAGATGGAGTCTTGTGGAAGGTTGTCATGACTCTTTTCAAAATTGGCGACTTTATCTTTCTATTATTTCCTTTTGTATATTTTAATTTATTGATTTTTACATTAAAAAAAGTACACTAAAATATTTATTTAATACTAAACACTCCTTCTCGATTAATAATTTAATATTGGAATGTCAATAATGACTGCGTGCGGTTGAAGCACAGGGTTATTATAAATGATTGACCCAATTTCATAAATTAACTGTAGTTTTATTTTTTGATATATTGTCACCAAACTTTGTAGACATATGGAAAAACTCAAAAAGTTTTTTTGGCAAATTACAAGTGTTCTATATGTGTCCCTCTAGTGATTCTCCAGACATCAAGTCTACAATTAAGTTCATTCCACACATTGTAAAGCATGTCCCTATCAATCTTTTGAAAAGCACTGTTGATGCGAGCTTTCAGTTCTGGTAGGTTTGTTGGTAGAGGGGGCGTAAACACTCATCTTTCAAATAACCCCATACAAAAAACCGCAAGGGATTAGAGACTGATATGAATGAAACTCAAGCACAACAAAACAGCTCACTGCTGTGCTCTCGTGGCATAAATCAGAAGCAAACCTGCAACAAAAAAAACTTTTTGAAGTTTTCCCATACGTGTGCAAAGTTTTCTGACAATATGTCAAAGAAATAAAGCTACAATGAATTTATCAATTCGGATCAATCATTTGTAATAACCCTGTATAGGCGCGCACAACTTTATTGTTGCAATTTGTACAAGTAACAAGGACAGTTTATAGATCGAAAACACGCATCGTTGTGGTCGCACATGCTTGAACACGTTCAAAGTAGCGTCAGTCTCGTTTTTTAATTGTCGCACCTTGTAAAACAAGCCAATGATGATCCATAGGGTTTCAACAGCAGTAAAAAGCATTCCAATTTCGTTCAGATAGACGTAAATCAGCCTCTGTATATTGAAATTAAGAATAGATAAGGTAATGTGATCATACGATCTGAAAGATTGTACGACCTTTTCCTCGACATTTACCCTGATGAATCTTTGATTAATTTGATTCATTCGATACTCTGCCTCGTTAACAAACCACAAGCGACAAGATTGCATCATTCATCTTCATTCGATAAATATGCTTTTAATAATAATTAATCACAATCGTGGCATGTAGCTTAGAAGCGTTGTAACAAAAACGATCCCCCGGAATTAATGAAGTGAATCCATGTCTATTATTATGAGATTAATTCTTAATTTACTGAGTATTTAGTAAATGTTATTGATTTTTTCCCTCATCGAAATCAATAAATGGCTTTTAAGTTTTATTGATGAATTATTTGATCAACTTTGATTTAATAATGTTCTCGCAATCAGTCAAAGAAAAATATATCAAAACGGGTGCTGTGTAATTAATAATCCATTATATGACTAATGGAAATTGGATTTATTATTCTAACATTAAATTTTAATCATGATGGTTAGTAATTCACATAACAATTTAAAAGTAAATTTATTTAACTACATTTTATGATTTGCTGAAGAGAATAATAAATTAATTACTAAAGATTCGCCAAAAGTGGTAGAAGAGCACGAGGGTAATTCATTGATCTAAGGCAACTTTTGTACGACGTTTTATGAATTAGCTCTAGAAAGTAAATAAGGTACATTGTGCGTTCAGATAAATGCTTTGTAATATCCAGCAAATTCAGACAAACATCAGTTTCATGTTTATTATATATGTACCGAAATTATGCGTGAATTTCTCTCGTAGGCTTATTATGGCATTCAATATCAAACATGAAAATCAAAACACCAAATATCAAAACAAATAAAAAAATCATAAAAATCATAAAAATCAAAGAGATTAAGAAAAGCATGGACTAAAGGAAAATATACACCTAACCGGCCAGTTTATTAAGAACCCTCCATCGATGTTTAAATTGATCGCGCCTTCATTTGCATGTTCAGATGACCCCATAAGGAATAAAGGCGTGAACGATGGGCAACATTGTGCATCTTCATTTTAATTCTAATCGCATCGTGGGCAGGGCAACACACCTTGATTGTGGTATGATAGTTGGTGCCAGAAGAGCAGGTACCTTAATAAAAAAATATACGGTACATCTGTTAGCGTTCAAGAGTCGTAGTTGATATAGGTGAACTAAAGATGCCTAGGCCCACAGAGATAAGCGATCTTTGACACCACTATTCAACTAGTAATACAATATGACCTGAACCTGTGAGGGCATTTTAGAGCGGACTAGCCTAATACGGCTGAATTATGATAATAGGCTTTCTCGTTGGGGTCTATCCTATCGGAACACAACAGGAAAAAGCGACTTCAATGAGGCTGTAAACGACTGGATAATTGGCTAGTCGGATGAGTCCCATTTCCAACTACTCTGAGCGAAGGGACGTGTCAGGGTCTGGCATCAGCCGCATGGGAGAATGGACTCTTCCTACATAATGTCAAATCTATAGAGTATGGTGGAAATGTGATAATTTGGAAAACGTTTTCTTCGAATTACCTGGGTTCCATAATCAGACTTGAAAAAAGCCTACTGGTTTCTTAAACATCATCGATGCCCAGATGCATCCCTATTTAACTATGGCGTTCTCACAGGATTATGGTATATCTCAACAGGACAGGGCTCCAATCTGCCGTATTAAGTGGGGTTCCTAATAAATTGGCTGGCGAGTGCAAGTATACAGTAAAGCAAGAAAAAAAAAGATTTATTCTGTAAAAACTCAAACCTTTTAATACGAATATAATTTATTTGTAAGTTTCAATTCAAGTAAGAATAAAGAGCGTTTAAAAATGATTGCAATGATTTGAAAATTTCGCAGTATGTTTGGCAGGATAGTGTTCTAGGAGTCCTTGAGTTGGCGGTGGAAATGAGAAGTACCATCTTGTTGAAAGATGACATCCGCACTCTCAATTTAGCTGTGGCATAAGTCAATTTTCAAACCTATTTACGTATGTGTACAGTTTTACAAATTTATTTCCTCAAAAAACTGCCTTAGATTTTGTATTTTGAGATGTCGATAATTCAAACATAGATGGAGATATGCTCGCTTTACATAACCAAGCTTTATCAACGCAATCCTAATATAATGGCTGCAATTATTTGTAAATAAATTTGTGTGTATGTCTAACTTACGACAAATATTAAAAAAAATACTTTTTCTACATACTATCTTGGAAGAATACAATCTTATATTCGCAAATAATACTTTTCAAAATGCATTCTAATTTCAACGAGTTATTTTAACACTAGTAAAAACCGGACTAGAATTTCTTCAACAAGCTACATATCGAATTTCAAAATTAGTAGCGAAAACGAAAAGAAATTTATGACAGAATTTGTAAAGCTCAATGCTTATGGAAAAGACATTCCAGAACCATTAAAATTGGAAGACACTATCTTATACAAGAATCTCGCGAGAAATGGATTAGATGTTAACGTTAAGCCCATTCGGATATCGTCACCAATCTTAGGATAAGACCGAAATTCCACAGGTCTGACGACACTTTCTTTATTTGATTCTTTCATCGCATTTTCTCACTAAATTTGACAGGTACGTTTGAAAAGTAATTCCAAAAGGTTTTAAAAATTCTTTCCGCATTGTCTGTGATTATACTCAACACTTAAAATGCCAGAGGGGACTCCCAATTATACTCTTTTTAGACCGATTCCCAGCAGAAGTGGTCGCTTTTCTTTAAGATGGCGGATCCAATAAATTTAAAATTTTAAAACTGTTCAAGAAAAGAAGGCTCTTTTCTCCCCCTTACAAATTCCCGAGTGGTTTTGCTGTCTCCTGAATGGTAAATCTTTCTCTTGGTGAAGCGTCATACTTCAAAGGACGAACGAAAACACTTTCTAGCACGTGACGCCATTTCAAATTACGTATAAATCAATATTGATGAATAATGTTACGAATAAAAATAGCTCCTTCTGCAAGAAAGGGAGGACAGAAAGCAGAGAGGTAGGAAAAAAAATCAACTTCGACATTACCATTAAAATCCCCAAAAGCAAAGCCCCCTTCT
The DNA here is from genome assembly GCA_023313115.1 of Rhysida immarginata. Taxonomy (NCBI): domain Eukaryota; kingdom Metazoa; phylum Arthropoda; class Chilopoda; order Scolopendromorpha; family Scolopendridae; genus Rhysida; species Rhysida immarginata. The sequence continues at coordinate 11,592,195 of JAHWFO010001074.1, forward strand.
CCCACCTCCCTTCGTTGCAATTTTTCGTCTTTTTTGCAGCTGAAGCCCGCTCTCATTGCGGTTTATTTATCTCATTGTCATTCGTTTCAATTCGCTCAAGAGAGTGCAAGGCATAAGAAAAGTTCCTTCTGGTTGATTGACTAAATTTTCAGGTGCGTTCATTGAAGTTTTAGAAAAGTTTTCAAGAACGAAGAACTCAAAAGACCTAGGCACAACATAAAGCATCCAGAATTAACGTCAACATTTACATTGCACTTTATACGCTTGCGCGAGATGAATTCAAAAGAGGGAAAAAGTTGAGCCCATTAGTAATTAATGGATTGCTCAACATTCATATTCATTTATTTGCTTGTGTATAATTACAGCAATCATTTCTAATCGATAGCATTAATAAGTAATTACCTCGGATAAACTTCCTCAACAATTGAAACAATAAAAAATTAATATTACGAAGGAAATAAAAAGAATAAATAGCTAGAATGTTTGCGTGATGATTAAGTACTAAGCAAATTGTATAAATATGGGGAAAAAATTTATCAATCGTTCCTCTTTAAAAGAAGAGAAAATAATCCTCCAGAATTTAATAACGTTTCAAGACAGAAAAAAAGAAAGCTTTGATCTCTCTCGTTAAAATTTTTTTGCAAGTCCCGTTCTCCGATCATGATACAAAATTGAAACTCTTTTCCTCTGTTTCATCTTTAATATTTTTATCATATTCAGGTATTTAATATCAGATTTTCCCTTCGAGCATTACATAGATTTTTTTTAAATTCATCTTCTTCGAGGAATCATTTTCAACATGAACTGAATTTCAATGACCGAATAAATTCTTGAAATTTAATACGGACCGTGTAATTTTTACCGGGATTAATTTCTTCCTTGGATCAACTATCAGTTACGAAGCCAAATTTCACACTTTTAAAAAGAAAATCCATTAATGTATTCACTTTCTTCATTTTTTAATGAAGAATACTTTGAAACGGCTGCAGATCGAGAGGATTTTAAAGCTTTTAGGGTTTTAATTAAAGATTATGTGCGAAGGATTTTGTTCAGCAAAGTTAAAAGGAAATTAAGAAAACTTGATGAATTTTTTTTTCTTTTAAGAATTCCTTTATTCTTTGAATAGACCAAAAAGAAAAAGATTGCAGTTTGAAGATTTTTTTTTTCGAGAAAGAAGGATGGTGGAGGGAGGTATGAAATAAGGGTCAGTGAAAGGTAAACTAAAAATAAAAGAAAATTAAGTGGGGAAAAAATGCTTAAATAAACGCCATTAAATCATTCAACCATCGCTTTCCCCCTTCTCTTCTTCAACCAACGTCCCCAGTATTTTTATCCACCCATATTAGAGAATTTTGTTTTAAAATGACTTTAAAGTGTACAAAATATCTTTAACAAACTCTGTTCGTTTCACGAAGAACTTGATTAATGTTCTTAAATGCAGGTGATTAAACACTGATCAATCTCAAATATAGATCTATCTATAAAAGTGTGTAAGCCTGACCTACTCTTTAATTAATTTTGCAGATAATTTTAATTTATAATTCTAAAAGTAAAAGAATATTTTATATGCGTCTAAAGATATGAATCTAATGCATATTTTATGCAATAGCAATATCAAGTTTCCAATGCACTTAATGAAACGCAATAAATTTTTTAACCTATATCGGAAAATATACCTTTATACATGAAAAATTATGACTTTTTAATAAAAAATCAACATTTTATAATTTTGCCAAGGACATATCTGAAACTGTAAATGCTTCGGAAAAAAGAAACAGATTTCATGAATGCGATATACCGTGCTTGTCAATGCAAATGTGATATGCGCAGAAGAATTCTTTTGAATGATGAAACTTTTTTACAAATTACTATTTTATAATGCACCTTCATCACGCGATTTATATGGTGGCATATTGATGCTGAATATCGTCGTAATATAAAAGAAACCATAACTTGAGCGTTTACCTCATTACGCAACACCTGACTCACAACAACTCTGAAAGTTTCTTTCGGAATATACAATTCGTTCCTTGGAGAATTCGAATGTCATATTTACATGGAAATGAATGTAGATACAGGAGGCAAAAAAGTGAAAAGAAACCCTCTACAGAATCGTTACCTAATACCGATTTCTGATGAAACAATTCCGGTTGAGAAAAGAATCAATTCTCCACTCGAGATTAAAATGAAAAGACGAAGACGATCTCAATGAAATTCCGTCCAATTGGTTTTTTTCCCTCTCATTCTTGCTGAAAGGGGAAAAAATAATTTTTCCTTCTTTCTCTCTTCACTCAACAAAGTAGATTCCGTTCTATCTTTAGACGAACGTTGAAGACAAAAGGGCAAATTTAGACCGGCTTCAGTTCGTTAAGGAAAGTGATTACGGAAGACAAATCCATCGCAGTCAATCCGCCAACTAAATATAAACTCCCTGATTAACTCTTTACGGGTTGAGAAAAAATATTGAGAGGAAAATACAACCCCCCGTTAAAATTTTAAACAAGAGTCTGCGTGCAGTCAAAGATGTAAGGATGATTAAATTTCTTTCTATTCGCTAGAGAAAATAAAGAGGAAAAAGAGACGACAACAGAGTAGATAAAAATAAAGAAAATACCAAAAAGTAACTCAAGGGAAAAACAACGGTAGACTTGTTCTCGTCCAGGAATCTAGGTTAAAAGGATGGAGAAATGTGAACATTTGTTTCTATAGTGAAATGTTATGTTTGCGAATTTTTTCCATGGAGTCAAAAGGCTTGCGACACATTCTCCATATATAAACAAATTGAGAAATAAATGAACACATTAGCAATTTTCATAACTTGCACAGCAATTCTGAGTTTTCAGTAAACATATATTAACTGCGTGTATTTAAAAGAACTGTTGTCTACGATCATAACAAACAAAGGCATTAATCGCAAATGGTAAACGGGTTTTGTGTATATTCTAAGTAACGGACTTTGTTCCACGTCAGGGAACACAGAATTCTTATTCATCTTGAAAGGAAAAATAAAAATAAAGATTTGATAAGATAAAAATAGGACTGTTTCATAGCATATACTAGGAATAATGAATATGCAATTATGTTTTGTGAAGGTACATCAATTGTTAAATTTCATCATTAAAAACAAACTGCAATGTAAATCTTTATGACTGAGAATGAATTCAATGTAATACATGTAGATAAACAAATACAAATCTTCGGCAAATAAGCTTTATAATTGTTATTTCTTAATTTTTTTTGTCGCTTTCACAGAAAATTTTCTATGTGCTCTTAAAAATCTAAAAACAACAATGTTCAATGCAATACTTTAAAAATATACATTTAAAGCAGTTCGTATTTTAATATAAAGAATGTTAAATGGGGATTGGATTCCTTAAAGACAAAATTATTGGCCAACAGCATCGGCAAAACTATGTTCATTTTCAAAAAAGCGTTGAATAGAAAGCGAGTTTCCCTTGGCAACGGTGAAATGTTTAAACTTTCAAGCGAAGAGACTCAACCTGGTTTCACCAGCGAGAGAAACAGAGCAAACCAAACGGGAGAAAAAGAAAATTTAAAAGAGAAAATAAAAAAGAAAAAGAATGAACAATGTTTTCGAGTTGAGTACTTACGGCGAGTGGTAGGGATGTTGTACCTGGCGCGGAAGCGATGGTGGACCCGCTCGGCAAAAAGCAAGAGCGGCAAAAGTGGCTGACTGGAGCCGAAAACGTCGAGAGGTGGTTCGTCGCCGGACACGGCACGCACGCACGCACGCACGCACGACGGGCGCCCTGGACTCGCTCCAATTGGAGGATGCCTCGGTCGGAGGGAGGCGTCTAACACACACTCAATTCCCTTTCACTCTTTCGCTCGCTCTCTCGCTGTCTCTACGCTTTTTACGATCACTATTCGCCCCCCTTTCTCTCGCTCTCTCTTACAAGTGCTCTAAACACGTTTTTTCTCTCTCTCGCTCTCGCCAAACGTCTCACTCACTTCACTCACTCGCTCGTTCTCTCACTCTTCCTCTAATCGCTGAAAAGGACAAGGAAAAGGAAGGAAAGACGGAAAAAAAGAAAGAAAGAGAAAGGCGGACGAGCCGACAGCTACGAAGTCTGGCGTCAACCAATAGAACTACAAATTTTAGTTATTCCAAGAATGTAAACAGGAACGATTCGCTTGTCTCATCGATCACAATATTACCTACCTCTTCTATCTGCTCCGACTTACGAGTCTCAGAAGCGTACGTGCTGTAAAACAAAACGCATTTGACTAGCTCTGGTCACCAGATCGTAAATATATCAAAAGCGGAACACTGATTTATTCTATTCTTACTTCTTCCAGTCTCTGTATTTCTAAACGTTCCTTTTCTTTCTTTCTTTTCTTTTTTTGTTTTTAATAAAACCGTAATGGTGTTGCCATGATAACAATATTTAAGAGCACAAGCGTAAACAATGGCAATGTATCAGGAGGGAAAAATGCGCATTTAAATGGTTGCGATTATAAGCTTTATTTGAGAATTTACGACGCTCATATGACACTTATATTCTGTTTCAGTCTCAATAAGAATAATGTTGGCATCATTATGGCTATGTTAGCACAGAATGGTGCGTGGTGGAATATTTTTTGAATAAATTCTGACAAACATTTACAATAGCTGTGACACCGTAACTAGTAACTTTTTAAAACTGTGCTCGTGTCAAATAGGGATGCAAGTGAATTGCCTTATTTTTTTTTTAAAGTTTAACCTCATTTTTTTTTTAATTTAAATTTTTTCTTATTAATGGTTTTGGGAAATTTTGCTATATATTTAATGAACATCAATAACGAACACAGAAATAAAAAAAAATGGACCTGAATCGTTGGAAATAATAGCAATCAGTTAATTATTTTCTGACAAAAAATACTGAATTTTAATAGTACAATCTTGAATTGTCTGTAAAATTAAAATATAGCGGGTGGACTTTTTAAAGCTTGAAAATACTATTTGTTACTCGTTCTGTTAAGAAGCATTCTTATTTTTTAATTCATAAGAAACTTTGCAATTTGACTTAATGTGTTTTCATGCAAGTTCCCTATAATGAATCCAACTCCGCTAAATATTTAAGTAAACAAGTCGGCCTCTGTAAGAAGCAAATATCTCTAATCACATAAAACGTACAGCGTCTCATATCTCGAATGTTTTTTGTGCTTAGAGGGTTTTTTCCCCTTCCTATGCAGGCAATTCTACATCGTAGTTCCTTTTTATATTTTAAACAAGTCATGATTTCAAATATTCTGAAAACATCAGAATTTTGGTTTTGTTAAAGGGCATGTAATATGCCGAATAGCGAAAACTGCATTACACCACTATATTTGTTTACGAATTATTAAATTATTCTTTGACAAATAAAGCTCGAAAACGTCGATTTCCTGAAACGTACTATTTCGAAAATCGAAAAGCTCTTTCCTTTTGTGTCTCCTCATTTCCGAATAGAAAGACAAGTCGCAAGTCATATTCTGTCATTTGAGAAATTTTAATACTTTCTATGAGACACGTGAAGCAAATAGAGACACAAACAGACAGACAGATAAATAGAATAAAATAAATATATGCTTTTCATCGTTTAATAAAATGTATACAGCGTGTTCTGAATGATCTGTACAAACTTTCAGGATAAGTTCCAGGGACCAAAACAAGCAGAAAATGTCATATGAACATGGGATCGAAAACGCTTCTTTCTAGATTTAAAACGGTTTGAAGGTGTCCAGCAAGATTAAATGATGAAGCTTATCGGGATTTCCTAGAAAATCAACCTCTAACATTCTTAGAGAATATGCTATTTTCTATTCGACACAAAAATGTGGTTTATGCATGATGGTGCACCACCGCATTTCAGTCGACCCGCCAAAGACTTCTTAAATGCCACCTATCCTGGTCGATGGATAGGTCGGGGAAGACTAATATCGTGATCGGGGAAGTCCAATCCACTGGACTTCTTGTGTTATTTGAAAACTCTTGCTTATACTGCCCCAGTACCAGATGTTATTACTCTTCGTTTTCGGATCCTGGATGGTTGCTACATTATCCTTCATACATCTGGTATTTTCCCAAGGGTTTGCCAATCCATGCGGCGACGTGCATAGGTTTCCTTGGAGGGCATATTGATTGGTTGGTTTATTAGAATTTTTGGCGTCGACTACTAAGGTCATTTTGCGCCTTTTTAACAAGTTTTATCTGTACGCAGCCCGGGACAAACACAAACATCCATGCCCACGACCAGATGGATTCGAACCCACGACCAGATGGACTCGAGAACTAGAAAACCTACGCCCTAGCCCTCTCGGCCATCCAGCCGGCAGGCCATTTTGAGCATTTGCTTTAGCAAGTGTATTGTCTTGTTATACCGTAGAAAGAAATCAAAAACTCCTATGCCCTTTAACGTTAATTTCGTCTGCTGCAAGACACCTTCAAATCGTTATAACTCTAAAAAGAAGAGTTTTCGACCCCATGTTAATGTGACATTTTCTGCCTATGTTGTTCACTGGAGCGACAGACCATACAGAAACCCCCTCTATACTTTTCTCGACAACTACATGTCCATATTTTTCACATCTCTTTTGTAGTTCTTTTTCAGTTAGGGAAGAAACTAAGGTAAGCCAGGGGAAGGTGGATAAGTTCAAGCCAAATTGACACTTAAAAATAAAATTGTAAGTGAAAAAAATTAAATTTTATTTTAAAAAATACGATTGACCAAGAGCAACATTTTTAAGAATTTTCAAAATGAAAGATCAATATTAAGTTTGATAGAACATGAAGTTATCAATGCCCTCATCAATTCACCTTACCCCTGGACACCGCGGGAAGGTGGATAAATGTCTATAATGTTGCTTATGGCCGATCAGTGAGGCTATGCCTTCATTCACTAGCCTTTACTTAATACCTCTACCAACCAAAAAATCTACATTTTTACAATCGTTATTCAAATTTGTAGATCAGAATGACTTTTAACGTGTCTCAGATGGTAGGGATTTTACTCACCAAGCTGGATGCTACTGCTTGCAGAAATTTTTTTTCCTTCCCGTTGATCGCGGCCGAAATCGATGGAATCAGAAATAACTAAAGAACAAATATCGTCGTCTAGTCGAAAACCGATTTAAAATTTTTTTTAGCGGTAACAGCTTAACATTATCCACCTTCCCCCGGCTTACCTTCTCCGGAACAGACCACATCATATGGTCTATTAACTAGCTTACTTTATTCATTTCATCTAATGAATGCCTTATTCATTCATTTCGTCTGCAATCCTTCCAACAATCAGATAACCGTGCAAACGAATCATCCCAAACGCGCGCAAAGTGGAAAAAGAAATCATGCGCATAAAAAGGATTTAATCACCTACGCATGTACTATGAATATCCCACTGCTAGGAACATTCATCCATATAACCGAAATTACAATGACAACCGCAAAGTACAGAATATAAAAACCATTATTGTTTGCTAATCAAAACGGAAAAAAAGCTTTTTTAATAAGGGTTATTAGAATATTCTTTGAAAAAAGTCCGAAAGAGTCGTTTTTCTCGAATATAATAGTTTTTCTTTTTGAAGATTGAAAAGAATATTCTTTCGTTTCTCATCATTCCTGATGGAATGACAACTCCTATGCTACGTTTCCATTTGAAAATTTTTTAATGGTTTCCAATGATCACGTGACCGTTAGATGGATTACAAATACATTGGCATCAGTTAAGCTTGCAGATTGTTAGAAGAGTCTCTGTCGAAACACGGAACCAGAATTTGAAAAAATTAAACCGTTGTTTAGAAATCGCAGGGCATACATACATAAAAACAGACACAAGGAGTAAAAAATAAAAAATCAATGAGAAAAAAATTTATTGGTGTGGCGATCAAGAAAATTTGCTATAAAATTTAGCTTTTTACAGAAAACAGTATATTTTATAAATTTATATTTTCATAAACCCATAGTATATATTTAAAATGATTTCACTGCTGCTTTCAGTTGTTTACACGACCTTCAACAGCGGCAAATTTTTCTTCAGACTTTGTGAAATGGCCCCTCGCATTTGACCAAATTGTGAAAAATAGTTCTTTTTGAAGCTCTTATAATAAGGGATATCTCGCCTCATTCTCAAGGACAGTGATATAAAAGTGTCGTATGCAATTAATCGTTCCACAATAGTAAACTCCTGCTCTTCAAAAGCAACGTCGATTTTACTATTCATCTGAATTTAAAGCCCTATGGGCTAGTTCTTGATGCACCAATCAGCCTAGCGTTATTGTTGAAAATAGCTATTCTTCGCTCTTTCATACACTGAATTTAGAGAAATTATAAAAATAGTTTTTTCTGCCTATATATTAAGAAACCAGCCCACATTTAAGTGCATTCTTTTTATTATTAATAAAAAAAAGTCCCCTTTCTAAAAATGGAAGAGCAGATGATGATGAATGAAAATGATTTTAGGTTCCTGAGGGGAGAAAAGAAGAAAATAATGGAATAAAGTTAATGAAGCGTCCTTTTTAATATAGGGCCGTCTTCAGCCTCTTTTCACAATTACTGTCGACATTTATCGAGGAGTTGTGCGCCGGAGGCGAATCGGAGCGATGGATTCAATTGAACAGCGCTCGAAATGATTTACACACCATTTCAGAATCAGTGGTTCTCGAATGTTCTCCAGGAAATTAAAATTCAGATTTTTTTTAAAGGTAAAAATTTCTCTTTGCAGAATGTGACGAAAATCGATGAAAAAGCGACGATAAACAGTTTGCAGGATAGCAATATACAGGAACGAGGCAAAAGAGGAATGACTGGAAGGAGAGAAAGTAAAACCATGGAGGAAAAAAAAGTAATTTTAAAAGATTTATATTCGAATGTAGTCATTGCATTAATTAAAGAGAAGTCGATTACTACGTTGTGTTATATTCTAATGTCATGCCATGTTTGCAAATGGGATACTTTAATTATATATAGTATTGTTATTTACCGTTAAGCGTATCTGGCCTAACGCTTTTCATATTTTCCTTTTCATCTCTCTGATTTATTACTTATTTCAACGCAAACATACTTAGAATTCATAATACCAATTTAAATAATAATTTTTAGCAGGGCACTTAAGCAATTAAATTACTTACAGATTTTTTAAGAGTTAAAAGTAATTATAAAATTATATAATTTTTTTTTTTTTTTCAGGAGTACTTTTTTAAGCTGGTAAGTTTTGAATGGTAACTTTTACTGCTTATTTGTCACTCTTCGCCAAACCAACTATCTATGACATTGTGAAGGACTGATTAATCAAAACGATCAAAAATGAACGTTAACTGAATTCGATTGCGTTTCGTTGATGACATCGAAATGGCAACTGCTGGCTAATAGGATCAAAATAATCTTTACATATATGTACTCATTTGCATTCTTTTCATTTAGTGCAATACATCATACAGGCGCATTTAATGCTTAAGTGAATCCAACCAGCAAGTTTGAATAAACGATCATTAAATCATCTCAATTTTCAATAATTAAAAATGGCCTATAACAACAACAACAACTACTAATACTCTTATCAAATGCAGCAACGATTCTGTAATTTAATGGTTAAAGCAGACGTAGCATTATTCAATTGCCTTGAAATCACAATGTCATTTGTGCTAGCGTTACTAAAAATCATTTTTATAATCGAATTATCTCTTTTAGATTTAATGATGACTCATTAATTTTATGAAGGAAACATGCTCAGTGTTGAAAATTTTCCAAAATAGATATTGCAGAAATAGTTATTCGATTGACTGAATAAAAGAAAACTGCCACGTTTACAGAGGTTTGGTCATAGATAAATTCGACTATAAAACAAACTTAGTTACAGATTTCGGATACCTATCTTCCTTCTTCAGTTATTTGAGGAGGACCAGACTTTGCCTTACACCATGTATACCTTCATACAATACATGGAATATATACTTCGTACTATTTGAAACAGAGAAATTATGATGTCATAAGTTCAGAAATAAAAATGCCGCCACCAAGATCAACAAGTTAATGAAATTTGGGGGAATAACAGGGTACATAAGACTATGTATACCGTTAAAATTTGATCGAATTCCAACGAGAAGTTTCCAAGTTACGCAGTACTACAGTAATGGTGGAGATAACGTTGAAGCGTGGAAAGCCTATTAAAAGTCATAATATAAAACAAATTGCATTCGAGTCGACTTATACCTGTAAGACAAAACGACTGACAACTCATTCTCGTTTCTTCTGCAATTGTAGCGATGACAGTTTGTGTGATTTGATTGTGACAACATTGCATTTTAAAATGTCTATCATTTTGCGTTTTGCTTTAGAAATCGCCTTCAGAGATATTAACGTTTTTTGAGGAAGGTGACATTGACAAATACGAATGACACAGGAGTGGAGGTCTTCTTAGTATTGACAATGATTCTAAAGTAGCGAAGCAGCTGAAGGACATTTCGAAGAGTGGATTTCAGGAATGTTTCTAAAATGTTTGTTGTTGGAGCCCCTCCACCTTTTCAGTTTTTGTTTGCTCTGTGCTACAAGATCGTTTTGTTTCAGCCTTTTTCTCGTAAGGCCTGGAGTGACCGTTTTTTTATTGCTTTGTTTTTGGCAATTTCTATAATATTAATGAGTTTTTCACTATTTTAATTATGCCTTTCTTCTTTTCTCTGATTCTGACTACTTTACGTGTGTTTGGTGGGGAATTCAGGCGGATGACCTCTCTAAAAGTTGACACATAAAGCCACGCGTTTTATTGCTTTCGTCCTTGCTCTTGGTTGCGCTGGTTCCCTACAATCAGCTTAATTGGCCCATTTGAGATTTAGGCTTTTACGTAAACAAGAGAGACCTTGCGGACTAGGGCAATCCGTTGAGACCTTAAATTTTGGATGGGCAGTTGTTTCCATAGTTAAATGATAATGACAGGGCAATGACAGAGAAAAGCTCCTTCTAGTCGTAAAGCAAATTGTGATCTAAGCTTTCTCTTGGACAAAAAGGACGTGCTCTTAGCTTTTACCCGGCCAACCACCCATCTTTTTCTGTGCTCTCTTTCTTGTCTTTAAATAAAGCCAAAATCTGGGTCCCGTTTTGTTCTTTCTCCTCTTCCTCCACTATTTAGTACCTGTAAGCCAGTGATAAGCTCTTAATATAAAGGGTCGCACGGGCCACATACACCAAGTAATTTTGGCTGCGGGCCGCATTAAAAATTTTTCAAGAATTTTAGATACCAACTTACCGTATCTGGCTTAATTTTTATTGAATTTAGTGCTAAAATGGCATAGTTGCGAAAGTGTCGTTGGCCACAAGAATTTGAAAACAGACCGCGGGTTTTGCACTACTGCTATAAACGAAGTCATCGTCCAAGGCTCATTCCAATGAATTATTTTAGGCATTAGGTTGCTTATACGTTGTTTTTTGTGGGGTGAGCCGTCATCCGCCATCGTCGAGACAATCCATGGATCTCATATCGTTTAATGTTTATTTTCTTCAATTTTTATATTTTATTCTTTTTTTATAATTATTGTTAAGACATTATATGTCAATAAATCTCTTATTAGCTAAACTCACTTGTATTTCACTTTCTTTTTGAGTATCATTCTAAGTCAACTCCTGTTCGTGTCTGTGCCTCGCTGCGAGACGATAAATGGTTCGGTTTCTGAACTTCCCTATAAGGCATTTAACATTAAGGAACAAAATGCAAAATTTCAGGCTTGTCATATCAGCTGTCAAAATCGTGGTGATTCCCGCCTTGTAGTCTTCCCTTTCATTAAGTGAATAAAAAGTAATTGCGCTATATTTTTAAAATGATATAAAAGATTAAGTACAAAATACTGGAAATTCATTAATCCAAATAAACAGTTCTCTGTTTCTGCTTAAGATTTAGTACTTCATCTTCCACGGCTGTGGATTTCTGATCATCTTCGCTTAATCAGAAGAAGTGTATCGTGTACGTTCTTGTGTGTAAGATTAAACGTTTGATCACTCGGTAATTACTTATTAAGCTGGTGTTTCTCGAATGCACATGTTACGTTCCCCACAACTTTAGCAACGTTGGCAAAGTATGTACAATTTTGAAGGAAAAGTAACAAACTGCACTATTTTCGTAAAAACAAAACTATTCCGGGAAACTATCTTTTTGAAGATATCTCAAAACATGCAGATATCTGAATATAAAGAGTAATTCTTATTATAGGGTGTGTGCAATGGTCACGTGTCTATCTTATTTCTTTTAAATGTGTATTTAAATGTGAGTTCTTTTATCGTATTTTCATAATAAGAAGAACGTAAAAATGATAAATAAGAGGTGCTATTAAAGACCTCCTAAAATTCATCAATAAATAATATTACACCATAACTGGATCTTTACTCGCCAACGTCACATTCAAAACAGTTTCTCTGGAAGCGTGCACAACTATCCCAATGCTTTTGCCATTTTGGAAGTCCTATTTGCTTAATATATTTACCATCTTCTGCAATTTAGCTTAAGTCTCTTTATTGTGTCAATTCTATAGTCGTTTTTTATCATTGGGAAGAGGAAGAAGTGACACGGAGCTAAGTGGGGCGAACACGGTTAAAGAGTAACGATCGCAATTTTTGAACGGCCGACCAAACACTGTTGTACATAAAATCGGTTTTATGGTCATAATCAATTTATTGCGTAAAATTCGCTGACGTATGCCATACGATGATCCTATTATGTTAGAGGGTTCTTGGATGGTCCGCCCAGATTCTTTCACAATCGCACATCGTATTCACTGCCATCTTATGATATAATACTCATTGATGGTTGTCTTGAACGAACAGCATCATCAATGATGGTAGGACGTTTTAAAAACATTTGAAACAGCCATGAATTTTTGCGTGGCCTAAAGCGTGGTCAACAAAAGTTTGCTTTAACATTTTGAATGTTTCTGCAGCAGTTTTCTGAAGCTTAATAATCTCTCACACTTTAGTCTGACCCATTTGCTGAGTGACCAGTACTGGATGCCCAGCAGTACTGGTGATAGCCACTGATTTGTTCGTCCGCCACCAGCTCTTTCATCATGAACCCCCCGTACTTCGGAGGGCATGTTATGCCGTCGGTCCTGGCTGCTATTGTCATCTCGTAGCAGCCGTTAGTTACTGGGATGGCGCAAAACTCTCTCGAACGATAATCTACCCTCTGTACTAAATAATAATACAGGGTGGTCATAAATTATTAAGCGCATTTTGACAGTGAATATTTTATTAACCAAGAAATGTACACACTTCTTGTGAACATCATTGAAAAGTACAACTCAAACAGTTTGTCAGGTGTCACTATCACCACCAGGCGGCAGCACTGTTTGGCGTAGGAACACAAAACGCGAAAATGGCGACCGTGCAGCAGAAAGCAATGTGCGTTATTTGGTTTCATGAGCAGAAATCCGTGATAGCAGTTCAACGGCAATTCCGCTTGGAATATGGACAACCTGCTCCTGGAAAGGATTCCATAAAGCGGTGGTATCAGCAGTTTAAGGGCACTGGAAGCGTAGCCATTCTGCACAAAATTCGCGGAGCTCATTCTGCACAAAATTGATGTGGACAACACGTTCTTGGATAAAGTGGCTTTCTCAGATGAGTCAACATTTCATGTTTCCGGGCGTGTGAACAGACACAACTGTCGCATTTGGGGTTCAGAGAACCCTCATGAAGTCCGTGAACATGTTAGAGACAGTCCAAAGGTCAATGTGTGGTGCGCGTTGACTGTCAATGAAGTGATTGGACCATTCTTCTTCACAGAGCAGTCGGTGAATAGCATCACGTACCTTGACATGCTGCAATGTTATGCTATACCGCAGCTTGAACAACGACAACCAGATGTTATTTTTCAACAGGATGGTGCACCGCCACACTGGGGAACGATTGTGCGGCGATACCTGGATGAACAATTTCCTAGTCGTTGGATTGGCCGCGGGGGGCCGATTTCATGTCCTCCGCGATCTCCTGACATCACACCACTCGATTTTTTCTTGTGGGGATATGTAAATGACCGCGTGTACTCCAGCAAAGTGCGTGATCTTGATGAATTGAAGGAAAGGATTGTGGCCGTCATTGCAACAGTGACACCTGAAATGCTGCGGAATACATGGCGTGAAATCGAATATCGAATGGATATTCTGCGAGTCACATCAGGAGCACACGTGGAAGTGCTGTAACTTCGGAATATTACGGAAAAAAACTGTTTGAGTTGTACTTTTCAATGATGTTCACAAGAAGTGTGTACATTTCTTGGTTAATAAAATATTCACTGTCAAAATGTGCTTAATAATTTATGACCACCCTGTACTGTTTTACAAAGGATACAAGAAATTATCTATTAGGTTTGCGTGGATTTGTACGCTCGCGGGCATCATACATATTTCAGGAACTTTTGGACAGAACTTCGTGTTAGGTAAAATTGTTTTATTGTGAAATCAATTATTATAGAATCCTATTAGGAAGAAACTTTAGCCTCCCGACAGTCAATTTTTAAACTGTATTTAAGGATAGAATTAAATTGTTGTTGTAAGTTATGTTCCAGGAGCTTGAATACAGCCACACTTATCATGAATTATTTTTAAGGCTATTCTCAGATATCTAAAACTCTATTTGAAGTTGGCATAATTTTCAAGGATTATGATTTTAAAACCAAATAGACCATTTAATAATTCGATTGCTTACAACCAGGTTGTTGGAAATCCACTTTTTGTGAAAACTGAGATTTTTTCCCCCAACATCGTTCTAACTCTTGTTTATCAAACATGAAAGCTCAAGAGCGATGCCAGCGATAGGCAAGGTCCCTACTTTGAGTCCAGGTCGCAGAATTTTTCCTTCCCTTTTCTCTTTGTATTCACAAACAAGAAAGCATTGAAAATAATAATTTTACCACTAAAAACCACACAAATCAACGATTCCATATTGTTCTAAAACAAAATCCAATAGATGATTCAAACCTTAATTTCACTCTACTGAAAAATTTTCTGAAATGGAGTTAGAACAACTGATTCTAAGTAGTCGAAATATCAGAATAAGTGTCTAAAATTTTTCCCATTTCTATGCATCCACATGTCAGGCAGTTTTGAAACGTGACAAATCTTAAAATAAGTCTTTCCACTGTTGAGACTATTTCTGTTTTTTTACTGTTGGGATTACTACAGATATAACAATCGTATTGTTTCCAGAAATGAATATTCAAAGTTTTACTCGCGTGTCGGCAATGGAATGTTTTCGATCTTGGGAGCGCGTCGAATTAGTTGTAACAGGTGAAGTGGAATTCAGTGGTTGAGTTTGTGCTTAAGCCCATAAATTTAAGCGTTCAAAAACCATTTTTCATAAAGTAAATATGCATTCCGTTTTCGCGAAACGCTAGCCTAATAGCTAATTAACGAGTGGTCAAACGTTTAATCATACACACTAGAGCGTGCATGATACACGTTCATTTGATTAAGCGAAGATGATCAGAAGTCCACGGCTGTGCTAACTGTTGACCTGGAAGGAAAAGTTCTAAATAAACATAGCAGAAATTCCATCGGATGAAAATAGAAACAGAGAGCTGGTTTTTTGAATTAATTAACATAAAATTTTTCTTCGGACGTTTTTGTATTTAATCTTTATATTATTTTAAGAGTATAGTGCAATTACTTTTTATTCACTCAAGCTATGCAAGCAAGAATTAGAATGAATGAATTTTTAACTACCACAAATCCAACTATGGAAGGAAGTGTAGCTTTCTGAAAATAACCAAACCACTTTTGAAGTATATGAACCATTCCAAGACAATGAACATCGCCATTAATTTTCATGGAGTTAATGAAATTCTACATTACTTATTAAATACTGTATGGTTCCTTAAATTTTCAAATGAATATATTCTATATTATTCAGGGCGATTCAAAAAATACTCTCTCTTTTCAAAAAGTCCTCCTGTTTATTGCAGAGCATTACGAACATACAATGTAAGTTACACGTGTAGAAAAACTGAAAGTTTTTAAGACTATTAGAGATGCCCTGCATGGCTTCCTTGCTTGACACGACAAAAGCGTGCTATATTCTAATTCTGTTTAAAACACGGCGTAGCATGTCCAAGTCAGTGGTGACGATTGCATTAACGCGATCTCGTAGTTCGTTTAAAGTAGAACGAGCAATTCACGAACTATTCGAATAAAATCTCGTGGACATCAGGCACAGATGTACAGATGTGTTCCGTAGGTTTCCTGCATAATAAATCACCAAATCAGGGAGCTCTTTTCGAATCACTATTTTGGATATACAATAACAAACCGAGTTCAATAATTTTCTTTTCAAAAAAACGAGTATGGAAGTTTCCATTGTTATTGGACGATCTCTGCGTCTTGTGTCACTCTCACCTGTGAAAAGACTTTGAAATTTGATAAAACCTTAACTAAATCAAATATAAATTAAAAGAAAATCTAAAATAATGTTATATTAAGAGAATGAATATGGGAATATAGCTATGTACTCTATAATGTTATTTGATTATAACTCTTATTAATATTTCGCATTATGCGCTACTGATACAGAAAAAAAAACTAACAGAGTCACGGGTAGGACGCTTTTACTACATACTTTGCACATGATGATGACTCTACGGTGTTTAACGAATACCTTTCTGGGTGAAATGAAAACTACATTGTTCATGCGGGACTATTGTATGATTTACGCGTTCACGTTGTAAACATTACTAAATATTTTCTCTTTAGGACCACACGAATTCAAATTTATTCCAATAATTCTTTGTAATCCAATCTCGTGTCTTGATATTCCTGGATAATGCATTGAAAAAAGACGCACAAAAATTCGCTGGACTGGAATTTTCGAGAATTCTGAAATTTTACAGAAGAGAAATCTTTCAAAAACTTCACTAGGACTGAGAGGAATCAATGAACTTTCTATGCACCATTATAGAGGCAATTAACTCCTGGGTAGTAAGCCATTATTAGACTAATTTTTAACGGTGCTTCATATTCATTCCTTTGGAACGTTATGGGAGCTATTAAGGCTGGGAACATAAAATTTAGAGGGATTATAGGGAAAATATGTTCCTATATGCCCTTAAAATTTCATCGAATTCGTCTGAGTAATTTTCGACATATATCAGCACTTTTTTTGCTTTAGTTTCACACTAATTGTTTGAGAGTTTCAAATGTTTCATTTTTATAAATTATTAAAAAAAATCAGTTGTATTATGAAGTAAAAATGGACATTTAATAAATTATGGTAAAAACAAAAAGAAAGGTCCATAGAAGATTAAACAAATCCCTTTTAAGGTGGACTATCTCTTGCCAATGAAATTGCAAGCGAAGTGACATTTAGCAGCTGAGAATACGCGCCAAAATTTCAATTATCAAATTTGATCCTTTGGAGCGGAAGCATGCTCGATTTGATTTTGCGAACACTTATTACAAGGTAGAAATATTTAAGTTCAGTTGAGTGTAAGAAAAACACCAATCAGCATTGAACTTATCGGTTGAAGACTCCTGTTCAGCGCAAAGGCTAATGGGAAACTGATTGCCATATTCAAAACCCTTATAATCCATTACAAGTTTTTTTTTAAAAAAAAGTGAAATTTGTTTATAAAATAAAAAAGCTCTTTAGCTGTGTTTGCTCTGCTTAAAAGAAAAGGCCATCAAGGCCACATCGCACAACTTATCTATCAACATCGATTTTTTTTTTTTAAAAGTGCTGTGATTGGACACAAAGTCGCACCGATTTTTTTCTTAGCTAAATCGTGCGACTGTGATGATATCTCCAATCAGGCTTGGAGAAATTATTTGACCGTGGCGTAAAGGCATATATGATGCGAAATGTGGTAAGGAGGAAGCAGCTCCGTCAGAGAACTGTAGTTGTTCGCGTTCGTCATAAGGGCGTGGTGAGGGACGAGAGTGAACAAGGAGTTACGCACAGATTCTTGCTCGCCCCCGTGATGCTGTCCGCCGGAAACTTCCAGAACTCTGGAAAATCAAGGATTGAGTACTGCAACAAGAAAATGCCCCCGCACATCGGTCTTTCATGGTGCAGATGCACTGGTCAAAACAGGAACGCCAACCCTTCCACACCCTTCATACGCACCCGATCTCTCCCCATGCGACTTTTACCTAGACTGCAGGGGCATGAGTGTTCCACGCCCTCACTAATCTAAATCTAATGTAGAGTATGTGCTCAGCCAAATCGTCCATCTTATATAGCTGGACTCCCGCAATCATCTTTCAAACCTTGGCAGAAAGTGTTCCAAGACACGAAGCTTGGCGGAAAATATTCCTTGGCGGAACATTATGCTGATTATATAAAGCTGCGCGGAATAATTTTAAGGTAGCCTATAATAAGAATTTTGTTAATTATTATGCAGCTAATACTATTATTATTATGTAGCTAATACTTTTTGGAGCGTTACGCAGAATTTACTTGGGCGCACCAGCCATCTCACGTTATCACTCGTCTGCAGAACGCCTTGAAAAAAATTGAAGACTGGGTTAATTGCTGGAAACTGAACCTTAACGTCAGAAAATGCAAAACTGTGTACTTCAACAAAAAGCTTAAGCATCTCCCAGATTCAATAAGGAATTCGAATGGGTCGTTCTCCCGTCTTCAAGGACGCCGTTCAAGAATGCATATGAGGTTCAGGAAGCAGCGACAGCCGCCTTGAAGATCATCTCCTCCAAACGTTTCCAGGAATTTTCTGCAACTGTACTCGCGTTGGCAGAACTGCATAGTTGCAGGAGGGGCGAGTATACTTTGAAGGTGGTTATGTGTAACACTTGATAACAACACATCATATCCGTCAGGAGGGCCACTCTCCGAACTTATTGATACTACTAGTAATATATTTCACTAGAAACGAACCCACCCGATTGTATAATCGGGAAATAACCCATTGTTAGATAACCTACTGTTAGATTTTTTCTTTGTTGTGACATAGTCCACCGTCGCTGATTTTATATATATGATTGAAAACTAGCTCATTTTATATATGACTATCTATACTACATATTTTTAAATGCCGACTTTTATGACTTCCATGTCATTAGATATTCAACATTCATTGGAATAATCCATTTTATATGTAAAGGTATGATTGAGGCATACTATCTTTGTGGAAGGTACTGCATCTTTGGTACTGTATATTTGAAGGTATTCTGATCTGTAATAATGCTTAAGGAGTTAAAATAATGGATGCGTTTAATCTCGTTATCAGAGCAACATCAGATTTAGAAAAAAATAATAAAAATTTTATTTTGAAATTTTATGGCAGTAAGCTCTCTTATTGCCACGTTTCAATATTTTATAAACAAATCACAGGATATATACTTAATGCATATACAAGAAGGCCTCGCTTTTAAGTAGCATCAACTTATAAGGCAGCTACGGACTTCATATTAGTAAAGGCAACGTCATTAGTAACGCTGGATTCTTCTCTTGCTCACAAGTGTCTTGTCCACGGAATATTTGGTTTTCTGCATGTGGTAGTATTTAGCGAAAATTGAATAGTTTAGCTGATAATGTAATTATAATTGTTGATGATAAACATTTTCATAATGGCAATAAAGAGCTTGAAACTAAAATAAAGCTTAATAGAAATATGTAGTATAATCAATACCATCGTCAATCAATATGTACAGG
>JAHWFO010001074.1:11616815-11644850 GCA_023313115.1 Rhysida immarginata
AAAATTTTGGAAATGTCAATGAAATTTACTGACCATCTATATCGAACTCCGATCTTCGCTCCCAGCGCCTTTTAGCGACGTGGTTCAATAAGAAACGTTTTTATGGCGAAATACAAATCGAAGCTAAGATCACAAAGCCGAAGAACCCCACTAGTGAAAAGTGGGGTCTTGTTGTGAAAAGTATTGTAGATTTCTTTTCTCGTTCCTTTATGTCCAGTGTGTGCAGTTTGGAATTACCCATTTAATCATTTATTTTGTTGTTATGGCTTGCACATGTGTAACGTCTAAAGAAAGTTCCTTTGTAAAGTCTCTGTTCCTTTAAACTTCGAGGATTTATTCTTGTTTTTCTCATCCCCTCTGAGCCCTACAATAGCCGTTGACAAGATTTACGTCATTTTATAGTTTTATGTGTTCTATGAATTTTTTTTTAATCGTAATATGCTTTCTTGGTTACGTTTCTTTGATTGATGTTCGTATTTTCTTTATTCCTGAGTTAATTTTATTCCACATTAATTAGTAAATCAAAAAGCTTGCGCCAGGTGGAGGGATAGGGCGTAGGCTTTCTAGTTTCTGGAGTCCACCTGGTCGTGGGTTCGAATCCCGCCATGGGCATGGATGTTTGTGTTTGTCCCGAGCTGCGTACAGATATAACTTTTGTAAAAGGCGTAAAATGACCTTAGTAGTCGACGCCAAATATTCTAATAAACCTAAACCAGAAAGCTTGCTTTTGGCTATCAAAGTTTCCTCAACAGTTTTAGTCATTTCTTAAATAAAAGCCGAACTTTTGAAATTGTAAACAAGAGACAAAGATCCTAATTAATTTCGAAACGTGGGCATTTATGTATTTTAATATAAACTTCATTTTTCTTAATTTTAAATTTCGCTTTAAGAGAAGTTAAACAAGAAGTTACTGTTCGTAAATGTGCTTAAAAATATTAAAGCTCGAATCCCTTACCTTTAAAAGGGAGCAGCTGTTAAAAAAAACACACCCAACAAAGGTTGAGAACTCTGAAAGTTGTATTACCTTTGGGGATACAGCATAATCCATTTCGTCACAAAAATTATCAAATATTTACCAAAATCATAGAGCATGTATGCCATAACTTATTCAAAAAGGAAAGTAATAGAACAGCTTATTTTGATTCCCTGATTTTGCAAATTCTATGGCATAATCAATCGAAAATTTGTTATATTTGTAAACATGAAATCTCTGAGGTAAAGAGGAAAATTTGGAGAAGAATTCAAATAAAATGCTAAAAGAAAGCCTCATAACATCATAAGAATTTCAATTTATTCTTGCTCTTTAAGGTTCACGCTACTAAAAAGTCTTAAAGCACTCGTTCAAATATTTTTCTCGAATCCCATTGCTCAGTCTTTATTGGAAATTTAATGAAAAAAAGAATTTGAAAAAACATTTAGTTTTAATTATGGATTTTGATGAAATTTTTAAAATATTTAAAAATATTTCCCTTTCTATACATACAAGGATCTCGCTAAAAGAGTTTCAAAAACTTTTTAAATCCTTAAAATGAGATACTTTTGACGTAATTTATGTTTTTGCTTGCATGAAATAAGAAATAAATAAATGAACAAAATGAATAGATAATTCTTTACTTATGCATCAAACCTCGACAGGATATTAATTAAACTCCTACATAGAAATGATTTTTTTTAAAATGAAAATCGATTTGGTGAACACGAATTTGGCGTGTGAAATATGCAGAGAAATAAATTATTAAAATGACAATGTGTAGAAAAATTGTGCTCTGATTGGTTGCTATCACATGCCGCCGAAAATTCCTGCGGTGTAATTATGGTATATTTATGTCAAATATTCAGAAAACAATGTACTGATAAAATTTTAAATTTGTAAATGTAGGAAGTTAGAGATTTCTAAAATAAGAAAAATCCGAACTTTTTCTTTTACAAATGTGATACATACTGTATCCGTATATTTCGTAAAATTATAATTCTCTATTGTTGCGAATTTTTAGAAAAAAAAGCGCTTTTAGTGTGCGAGGTCTCCATGTACATGTCATACATGTCACACGCAATATTATTAAAATAGCGTGTCAAGCTATGTCTCGTATCAACTAAGGTGCTGATGTTAACGCAATAGACATTGTACCTTAGAGAGCCCCAAAGTCAAAGAGTTACTGGTATGAAATCAAGCGAATCGTGGGTGTCCAAGTTCTAAGAAATTGGCGATCAATAACTCAGACGTCGCTGAAATGTTCCCGAAGCAGTTTCTGACAGGCTAAAAGCGAAGAGCTTCATCCAGCAAAATAATAAAAAAAAGCACTTATACTTTGGGATATTGGCACCTGCTGAAATGGAATGTGATATTCATGTGTATTATTTTTTAAAAGAACTGTGGCATTTACCACTCGACCCCAAAATTATACCTTAAGTATAAACAAACAAATCGAAATCTTAATGAAAGTTTAAGATGAAGAGCGTGACAAGTTTGAACAACCATATTTCGCATTTGGAATTTTCTAATTATGAAATATAAACGGTCACTGTCACTGTCGTGAAATTTTACGCACATGACTGATTTAGCATGGGACATTTGTAAACAAACATTTGTAGCACGATTTATGGTAGTGATCAGGCGGAACTAGATCTAAATTCTTTTTCCATAAATTTGCATCGAAATCTTTCTAAAACGATATCATCAGTTCTGTATTATGGGGGTCCGTATTTGTAAGGTCTATTGCCTTTTTCTTATAGAAGTTTTTGTAAAGCTACCGGTAATTCATTAAACGCCTCTTTGCGCTTGTATCTCTAAACTTGGCCTGTTTCAGAATCAATTTTCTTAGTTCTTCTGCAATAACAAGATAATTTAAAAATCTTTTTACCTAAGCTTCTTTTTGGGTGCTTAATTTTCATGATAGAATAATCTCGTAAGCTTGGTGATAAAGGAACAAAACATCCCATCATTTGTGGAGTAATGGTTGCCTTTAACAAAGAAACCATGACCTTTTTATCATCTGCATTCTCAAAAAGATTTAACCGATTCTCAAAAGCCATTTGGAGTAAAGGACTATACAAGGTGTCCAAAAAGTCTGGCAACATGGCAGATATCTCAAAGCTGCCAAGTAGGCAAGATCTGATGAGTGTGGTTTATAGGTAATAGAAGGGTGGGGAATTCATTGCCGCACACAAATTTGACCTTAATCCCCAAATTTAAGGTCATTCATTTGCTAACTCGAAAACTATTGAAGATAGAAAAAACCTCCAATTGCTACCCTGTAGAGCAACACCACATTAGTCTAAAAACAATTTTTAATCACACCCTTCTCGTTGAAATATTTTGAGAAAATGGGCGAGAAAGAGTCGCTCAAGGTCAGGTTGAGCAGGCCAGGTTGGCTGAGGTTTCTAACACATTTGAATTGCAGTGAAGCACACCGTTGGGAAGGGGAAGGGGAAGCACACTCTTGAGTGACTCTTTAACCAACCACTGAAGACAATAAATGACGTGTCATCAGCAGATTGGGTGAATACACATACAGTATATGGTGGGCATTCGTAAAACATTTCAATTGGTGCAATGTAGAAACGGAACGATTTATCAGACATACAAAAAGGAATGATTATTGGCTTTCG
This sequence comes from Rhysida immarginata, assembly GCA_023313115.1. Classification (NCBI taxonomy): domain Eukaryota; kingdom Metazoa; phylum Arthropoda; class Chilopoda; order Scolopendromorpha; family Scolopendridae; genus Rhysida; species Rhysida immarginata. The sequence goes on from JAHWFO010001074.1 coordinate 11,620,425, forward strand.
GGCCAAGGATGGCAGCATTTAAGAAACTGCGGAGTTTGTGAACTATTCGAGTGCTGCTATGGTAAAAGAGTCCCGCGCATGGCAAAATGGCACTAAGAAAATAAGTGACGTGGAAATTTGTTGTGCTCCACGAGCCATAGATGAAAGAGGGGAACGGCGTTCGGGCGAATCGACGTGCTACATTAGAGCAACTTACTGCCCAAATGAACCAGGGGGCTGCTACAAGTGCATCCAGAACGACAGTTCAGCGAACGTTGATGCGTATGGGGCTTCGCAGCAGACGGATAGTGACAGCACCTATGCTAACGAATGTGCATCGGCGGTGGAGATTGGAATTTGCACGGCAGTACCGACACTGACTGGCAAAAGGTTGCTTTCTCAGATGAATCACGTTTTTTGCTCCATCGGACGGATGAGCGTTGGTGCAGACGGCGAGAAACATCAGAAAACGAGCACCCTTCAACCATTTGTGGACGGCAACAAGCTGACGGAGGCAGCATTACAGTCTGGGGAATGTTTTCGTGTGTATACTCATCATTGTGGAGGGCAAGATGAATGATTTAAGTACGTATCGATCCTTGCTAACCATGTACAACCAAACATGGACAATGTTTTTCCTGAGCATGATGGCATCTTCCAATACAACAATGGGACATCTCATACAGCTGTATTTACCTGTCACTCAAATTCTCCGAACTTAAATCCAATCGACGATCTATGGATCATCTCGATCGGGTTATTCGCTCCATGGATACACCATCTCGAACCCTCCAACAGCTGTCAACTGAACTGCAGGCAGATGACTCAATATCCCTGTGAACACTTTCCATCACCTCACTGACTCTCTCCCAGTCCGTCTAGCCGCTGTTCGAGCTGCACATGGTGGTTATTCCGTAAATTATCACATTAATGTGATCAGAGGCGTAGCTACGGGCGGCCAAGGTGTGCAAATACACGGGCGCAACGAATTAGGGGCGCTAAAAAGCTTAATTGAAGGGGCGCTAAAAGGCTAAAAATGAAAAATGAACACGGGCGCTAAAAAGCTAGCTACGCCACTGAATGAGACTCAACTGTTTACAAACCTATAATTATAGTTTGCAGCTTCAGTTCGTTCATGTTGTAATCACATGTAAGCAATGGTCATTTTCATTACAAACGGACGCTTCTTCCTTCACGATCCTTCGATTTATTTATTTATTTTTTGCATACGATATACGTTATAATCGTCTCTTCTTAATTAAATACATTTAAAATGAATAGAGTTTACAAAACTTAATGATATTTTAAATCTTCGCCATTGATTTTTTTAAATATAAATTATATCATAAAAAATGTCTTAATTTTTTGTGCAAATTTATGGAAGTGTATTCGTAATTTTGTTTGAAATTCATTATAGAAAATGCCTTAAGAAACTAGTTTTGTGAAGACACAAAAGTTTCGCACTAATTTTCCATTTGTGTTCTTGAAATTGAACCACATAAAGAGTTGAATACACTTATAATATATCCAAATAATCGAAACATTTCCAAGGATCAAAGAGATTTATTTCTTGCAAATTACACGCAGATAAGGATCAAATTGCGCGCAGCAAAATAGGCAGTAATTTTTAAGAACCCGTTTCAATTAAGCCATCCCGGAAATGATTTGATCTAAAAGCTCCAAATTTTTTAAAGTAAATTAGATCTAATTGTGTTTAATCATTCTGTTAAGCAGGCATATGCATTGGAAAACATTCTTGAATCAATTTATCAAAGATTTTTCCTTTCATTAAAGGTGGCAGTAAGAAGCGCTAATTATAATAAAATCTACTATTAACGGCAGCAGTGATTTTTTAGAATTTAATTATCCGATTATTGAATTATCTTAACAGAAGGGTGCTAGCATCTTTGTTAGCATACAATTCTAATGTCACAAGTGAGGGAAGAAAAGTGGGTTCTTTTGAAGTAAAAAATGGTAATGTATTCTTCTTGCTATTTAGTAATGAGATTAATAAGGCAATTTCTCTTTTTCCCCATAATAAGCTTCAAAGTTATGCAACGTCGCCAAGGAGATCTCCCCTTTAAGGGGAAGACGATGTGTGTATGAGTGTGTGTGCGTTTTCGTGGCTCTTGTGCCCGATGTCAACGGCAAATGTGCGGCTGGGATGGCAATTAATGGCTCAGTTTTTGTGACATCGACTACAGGCGTTCGCAATGGATGAATAGCATTTCCCGCGGAGAGCTCGATAAATCAGTTTGAAGAGATTTTCTAAATTTCGCTAAGAGTTGAATTTGCCTGGAAAGTAAACAAGCTCATCAGAAAAGAGAGACGAATTCTAAGTAGAACGAACCATTCTGCTCGGCCGGGGTAGCGCAACCCGTCGTACGTCCTACATCATGGTCGAGAAAGAAAACAAGGGAAAGGTAAATATCGATTATCCAGTTCCGGAATGGTTGTCGGCAATTTATGTCAAGCATTCATCGATCATTTGGAAAGTTTATAACCGAACAGAGTGAATAAAAATTCTCCGTTTTATCACTGGATGTCACCAGCGCCATCAGACCCTCTTTCCATACTCATTTCCACTCAGCCTTCGTATTTACTCGGAGAGACCGAGTAAAGCCTTACCGAAAATAATTACATCATTAAGGAAAAGTCAAATTAAACTTTAGTGAAACGAACGGGGAAAAGAAAAACCACTTTAGTGAATCAAAAAAAAAAAAGAAAAGAAAAGAAAGAAAAAAGAAAATTAAAGAAAGTGTACAGACGCACAAAACTTTAACCGCTCTTTCTCCCTCCTTCTGGAATCTATAAAAAGTGTAAAACATCGATTCTAATGGCAGCGCTTAAGGTTATATTTTAAACATATCTGAAATAAATAATAAAACTCAGATTGACACATCTGCCTTAAGACTTGAATTTTTATTTTAACGTTACAATCGATTTTTAAGGTAATCGGCGTTTTCTTGGAATTTCTATTTCGTTTGAGAATAAAGACCAAATCTACAGACCATGTGAACTAGAATATTTCTATAGTTAACCTATTGGAATAGACCTGCACTTTAAATTCAGCGAATTCAGTTTAGATAGATATTCAACGAATTCATTACATTCTATCCAATGAAAGAATATTTGGCGTGTCCATTAGATTTTAAGTTCAGTGCTCAATAAGAGGTCAGTCTTCAATGTTCAATGTTAAGTTATTGGTAGACTTTGCTTTTGCAACAATCATTAACAATTTAATTTAATTTAATTTAATTGGATATACCCATTTTTTATTTCGTTGAACAGATTGCAAATAATATTTTATGCTAAAAAAAAATCGGTTTATTTGAGAAGACACAGTTAGTTTGTTCCTTCGCCTTTAAAAATAATCAACATTCTGCAAACCTTAGCAATTTTCAAGACGATTTCCTCAGAGGGCAATCCTATTTCGTTGCTCTCCAGAGAAGATTTCGAGACAAAAGAGCTACATTGATTCTTCATTCGAATATAAGATACCAAGAGACTTATTATTTAATTATACTGAAATAATTCCATTACTCTGGACGTTTATAGAATTAGGCCATTTGTTTTTGCAGACCTTACAGTGTAAGCATTTCATTACTTTCTTCACTTAACATTTTATATACTGTTAATAATATAAGCCGGCATAAATTCTTAATGCTGTTTTATGAAGAGAGCTGTGTATTATTTACAAAACTGAAGGATTTTATTTTCTATTGTGTATAATTTTTGAAAAATCGATTTTTGAAAAATGTCCAAGAGGGAAAGTATGTAAAGATGATGTTTTTTTGGACTAACATGATGTTACCAAGAGAATTGAAGATCTTGGAGAATAACTGGACTGATATTCAAATAGCGTTGATTGCAGAAGTTTGTTTGTTTGTTTTTTTAATAAAGAAAATGAATGTTCAAATACGAAAATAAAATGCCAATAATGTTTTCTAGTCTATTCAGTGGGAAATTTTTCTTAAATATACAAAGAATTAGTTTATTTAAATTAATAATATGGTGAAAAGTAAAAGTGATTTGGTTTTATTAAAATAAAATGCGCCGATTATTATTTATTTCATATGAAAGTCGTGCTAAATATTTGATGCAGTTCATATACAGGGTGATTCAGAAAGGTAGGTCAAGAATGAAATACCATGTACAGTTTGTAGCGGGGAGCAAAATTTTTCCTATAAACATGGGTCCGGAAATGCATCCTTACAAAGATAATGCAACTTGTACGAGGTAGGAATGACATTACAGTAGGTGTTCAAAATGCCGACCCTGAGCCTCGATGTAGGTGTTTAGTCTGCGGACGAGATTCTCGCGAACTCTGATGAACATGTGGGTGATCACGGTCTGGAAAACGCTGTTGGTAAATCCTTTCCACTTCAGTAGCATTACCCTGTGCCTCGCCGTAGACGAGATGCATGTCTGCCAGCTCCGCAATAGTCAAGCGATCCATTGTACGACAATGGAGTTACTTGTTTCGTTTCCTCTCTTTTAAAGAAGAGAACACGAACAATTTACATGTTTAGATCCTAATTTACATGGACCCTACCATTGCCGTACGGGTAACGCACATCCATTCCTACCTCGTACAAGTTGCATTATCTCTAAGGATGCATTTCCGGACCCATGTTTATAGGAAAAATATTGTTCCCCGCTACAAACTCTACATGGTATTTCATTCTTGACCTACCTTTCTGAATCACCCTGTATAATTTTGTATAATCTTTTATGCATCTTTTATAAATTTTTTGTAGTGTTCTCACACTGTAAGGTGAAATGGAAGAGTTCACTTTATCGCTCTCAATAGGTAGGGATAGATAGGGAAATTTTTTTTAAAATGATCTAATTTTCTTATATCCTGGCACTTTAACAATAGGCTGCAACGAGCTGTTGCGAGCAGGCTTGAGTGAATAAAAGCAGCTGACAGATCTGGCATGAAGGTATAAAGTATACTATCTCTATGATGTCCCTACCTATTGAGCGCGATAAAATGAACTCTTCCATTTCACCTTAAAGTGTGAGAACTCTAATGTTGTTTTGTATGATGGTTTTTATATTCAGTTGGCTGAGTATAGTATATCCATGCAAAAAAGAAAGGGCTTATTGAATAGTGCATATTCATTATTCTTTCCTCCCACGTGTTCAAACCATAATAGCAGCTTCGTATTAGGCTGACACGCTGCAGATGGACAAAAAACTGTGCTTAAAACACCAGCATTTTTCAATATTTTGGTGCCCTGTTACTTCAAGATAACGCCAGACCGCATTTGCCATTGATAACCATGCAGCAAATCAACAGCTGAGCTATGAGATTGTGCCACATACACCTTCTTCTTCTCATTCTCCGCCAATAGAATAATATTTTTGCCATTTCAACAATAACATTTTTGGCATTTATTAAGGAAATGCTTTGGAACAAAACTTCATTATTTCAGAGAGATGAATTTCCATTAACAATCTGGTCTTCGTTAATAACAAGATAATGCTTAGGCTGGAGATTACTTTGATTCAACAGGTATGTTTATTTGTTACTTTTTACTTTTCCTATAACACATAAAATCTGCCATTTCATGCACAACAATCAAATATACTATTTGATATTTCTCGCATGGGTGCGCCAATTTTAAGCTCTCCTTGCCGAAAACCTTTTTCTATGACTTCTATTACATTCTCGCTATTTTTAAAATGATATCTAATTTGAAAACAAGCTATATGCATATTTATAACCGATTGCTCTTGAACTTATAAACTGTGCATTAGCTGTAGAATCAGAGCCACACGAGGGAGGTGATCGATTCTTGGATGTGCATTGCCTGATGCTACTGGAAATGAATAAAGCCTTCAATAAAGTTGCTAAATTATTTTCCTTTAGCTAAAGTTGTTAAATTAGTTGTCATCTTGCTACCTCTGGGAAAGCCGATGATCTGTAGACGCAGATCACTGCTAGAGGGTTAGTAATTTCCCAGAATATCGTTCGTAACTATTCCAGTTGATGTCAAGCCGGATTGCTGCTACATAGCCCATCAGGAATGACTCATTTCATTTAAATTGAGGCTTCATTATACGCTCCTTATTCAGCGCTAATTGTTTTTATACTAATTTTCCTTGTCGTTAGGCTCATTTCTAGTTATTGCATTTTTTTAACAGTATATTTCTTTTCCATTTTATGAAAAATTTCCCTTCCTAACTTGGTCCGGAGCAAGGTAGACAATATGCTAATCTAACCCTTGTTAAACCATTGAGCTATCTCTGGGAAAGTTTCGTGATTTAGAAAACTATAATTTGTATAATTAAATTTCAGTTCTTGTTATATATTTTCAACTTCAATTCTGTTTCCCTTCATGACAACGAAGAGTGGCAGAAGAAGGAGAGCGGGTGATGTTGATTCATTTTACAACACCTGCAAGACTATCCTAGAATGGATAATTTAACAGGGAAATAGAAACTGATGAAGGCATAAAGTGGCAAAGCGAACGTCTAAGTGGATGCCCCTGGAAGCATTTGCCTTCTCAGTAATAGTACGCAAGAAAAGGCAGGAGGACACTCGTTTATCTTGCCTTGCGTGTTTTAATTAAGTAGGGTCAGCAATATGCAGTGTCACATTGAGGAATGTTCTTAGAAGGTTTATGATTTGTTCACTTTAAAATTCAACCATAATGAAGACGCACGAGCTCGAAAACCTTGTTAGGTTTCTTATATAAGTGTTGAATTACTTAGTAATCTATGCGTGATGAAAGCCAGCTAATGTAATAGTTTTAAGCGCATTATTTCTTATAACTTATTTTTATTGCTTCAGTTTCGATGGATGTTGGAATTAACCTTTATGTACTTCTGACGCATAAAGTTTTACGTATTCGATGGGAGGGGTCATGTGACTCGGAGATAATTTGCAACGTCGCAAGGAGAAGCCTGGCTACTGCGAGGAACTCATTAAATGGTCTCGGTCCGTGTTCGCCGAGGGAGCCATTGACGGCAACTAGAGCAGCCGCCCCAAGTCGACAATTCATTCATGGAAACGAATGAGTTTTCGTGTTCCGTCTTCGCCGCCCGGAGCCAGGGACTGTAATCTATGTTCACGGGAGACACTCGCCGTCATCCTACTCAACCACCTGCATTATGAGGCTGACCGAGACAAAATTTTTTGGCTTTAGAAACACGGGACCACAAATGTTGGACGCCTCCGGATTCAATAAAACAAGTGTTAATGTCCTTCAAGCGTTACGGACAACTATTTAATTAAAAGCAGTCCCACTAATAAAATAAACTCCTACAGAGATAAAAAGATTAAAAATAAATAATATAAAGGAAAAAATTTATTCCCTTGGCCTTAAATGCAAATAGCTTGATAGGCAGTAGTCTCTTTACAAATTCTCGATTATTTTTTCGTCTTTTCAATAAGTCATCTCAAAAAATAGATATTATAAACTTAAAGCAATATTTTGTTAATTTATGTCTACTTTCCTGTAGAGCAAATGCGGTTATGAAAATGAGTCATACCACAAAGAAATGCATGTATTCGCATCATAAACGAACACGGATCAAATGATTAAAGTTTATCAGAAACTAAGCATTTAAGATAAAATAATCATGTTCAGTAAAAGGTGTTACCAACATTGGCACCCTAGTACTCTTAATGCCATTGACCAAAGCAGTCTGCGCATATTATCTTGAAAATTTTCTCTCCTTGCCTGAAGCAAATTAAAGATCTTTAAGATTTTTATTTGCAAATGCCCTCCCATGGCATTTAAACTTGCTTTATGAGAAACAAGTCAGACAATCTCAGCCAGATGGCCTAGAGATAATGACTGTGAAATAGTAGAAGAGAGATGGAACTAAGAGAACAGCTTTGCCAGAACACCAAACAGGTCTTCCCAGACTACGATAAAGGAGATCACCTGATTGTGCGAATAGTTATAGGCGGATGACAACAACAAAAGCCGAGAAAAAATGCAGTTAAGGAATCAACGAACCATAAAGAATAAGGTGTTTGAAACTGCAAATGCATATTATCTTGTAGGGTATACTTTTGGCATAATAGCAGAGCCGGTGAAAACTGGAAAATTCAATGGATTCTATGATGTTCAGTGACGCGTCTCGTTTCCATTTGGAGCAGGCAGGTCAGTGCCAAAATGTCCGTAGACAAAAAGATGAAAGGGCACAACCTTGAGTATTCTCTAGATATATTTCTCCAAGCCCATGTCATATCAGTTCAAAAAATCATGACTGTCCGCCGATATGTAAAGAGGCGTAATCCTATGGTAAAAACTTTCATAGGATAATGAATATCATGCCAAATGACAGCGCAAGATCACATACTACAAATTACACCAAGTAGCTAGAACCTTGCCAGGTTCGCAGAGAGCATGCTTGGAATGTCGCTTTGCAATCATACCAACCTCCAGCTAAAAATATTCAAGAAATGACACATTGGGCTTCAGGTATGGCGTGAAATTCCTCATGATAACATGCACAGACTGTTTGGTTCAATGCCACCTAGAATATAAGAGTGTAAATTCTTGCTACCGTTAATAATACTTTTTTTCTAAATTAGTTCTGCGTTAGATTAAAGTAAAATATTTTAATCATTTGGCCCATGTTAGTTGACTAACGCCCATATAAAGTTTGGTGAACATACAAATACTGCTAAAGGATAATGGTCTCCGAGATAGTAAAAGAAAGACAAACTTACCATTGGGTGCTAGTTCCATTGACTGCCGCTAAGACGCATGTGCAACCCAAAAGGCAGTCTCGCATTATGAGAAGGTGTTTGAATTTTGAAGTATGGGAAAACTAGTTCAATGATGATTATACAGCCAGGAGCGTAGAAGAGGGAGACATTTTTGATCTACTGCATTGAAAAAAAACAAATTTCGATCAGATAGTAGAATTTTTTATTTTACGGTGTAGACTCTCCATCTTACAGTTTTAATAAGTTTTGTGTGCATTCTTATATATTTTATATTCTTATTCGAGGGAAGGGGGACTGAAGAATCCCCACCCCGGGCGGCCTAACTTCTAGCTACACCACTTTGTGCAAGGAGAATTTAGATGTCAATTTGAAAAAAAAATACTGATATGAGAACTTCAAGGCGAAGGCCCAAATCAAATAAACAGCACCCCAAGCCTTCATGAGGTTTTTTTTTTCATTTGAGAGCATATGAAGGGCAACTTGTCTGTTTCCCCATTTCCTAGTGACCTCAACGAAATGCAACATTGTATCCTCACTGCAACTGCAATAGTTGGCAGTGAAATGTTGTACTTACAGCGAAAGGCATCTAGTCAGAAATGCATTACAATCTGGATGTTTCTGCAAGGTGGACATAAAACATTTATAAAAAAAACTTGTTTGTTTTCATTTATATATCTCAGAGACCACCATCCTTTGTTTCGGTATCCAGCTGAAAATTTTGAAATGTGTCAAGGAATAATATAGTATCCTGCATTTAAAATACATTATCTTTTTAAGACTATTGCACTTTTGTAGGGAAAAAAAACTTTCAGTTAAAGTTGAAAACGCCCTTTGTTCTCGAATTGAATAAGTAGAAATTAAAAGGAAATGTACAGGTCAAAGATGTTATAAGGTTCAGAACAAGGCCTTGTTATCAGTTGCCAAGTTCTGAAAATTTTTGAACCAATTTCAGCGATATCATCGCTGTGCAATTATCTTTGCGTGTAAATGTAGAAAATTTGAATTTTTAATTTCAAACATTGCTCCCAGAATTTTGAAGATAAGAATCTACCATTTAATTAATTTAATCTAAAATGAGATAATGTTTTTAAAAGACAACTCTACGGTCACATACAACTTTGTGTAAATCGAAAGATTAATGCATTATTTAAAATTTTTTAATTCGAACCCTAAATGTGTGAAAAAAAATGAAAATTTCGAACGCAATTTCCAATAGCGGGGTATCCATCGTGGTGACGTCAACGGAAGCATAGTCTTTGCTTCACCGTGTAATTAATACAGCGTACGCAAGATTAATCATCCTCATAACCTATATAAATTAAAATCCTTCAAAAAATTATGAATCCACTCCCGTATTTCCGAGCTGGTTCAGTAGGTTCATGTTTGTTGCTCTGAACTCTAAAAAACAAAGCTGTCAGTATTTTTTAATCAAAAATGTAATTTACTTTTCGTTTTTTAAACTGTATTGAAAAAGCAAATTATTAAGAATATTCAATGGCGATCGAACACTCATTGACATACAGCAAGTTATGAAAACGAGGTTGCTATGTAGTCATTTCGCGTGCCTGGATGTTGGATTGCTTTAAAATGGGAAAGTCGCATTATTTAAGCAACTTCGAAAGAGGGAAAATAAATACTCGTACCTCAAAAACGACGAGACTTATTTGATTTTTCCAGAACAACTTCAGCAAAAGTGTTCAATGGGTTCAGAATGCATAAAAATAAACAGCAGCGAGAGAGATCTTTCTGCAAGCGAAAAGCACCTGGTCGATGATATGGTGTTATGCTCAAGAGTATGCTTTCTTCGAAGACCTTTGACCATTAATACCCCTGCGTAGAATTTATTTAAATGCTCAGCGTTATTTCAGCATCATTGCTGATCAGACATATCGTATCTATATGTGCATCATTTCCCTAAACAGATAAGCGTCTTTCCAGCAGGATAACGCTCCCTGCCATTAAAACTCGAATTGTCAGAGTGGATTGGAAGACCATGGCAGTGACATGTAAGTGCTACATTGGTCCACAAATTTCAAGATCTTAAACCCATGGAGCATATGTAGGATAAGTTCGAAGCAAAGAGCTTTTTCGAGCTACTATACGAAAATTGAAGGCTGTTCTTATAACTGGTGGATAATATCATTAGTTAAACTTTTTCAGAAACTTGTTTTTTCAAGGCCTCGGGAGGTGCATCGCGTTATTAGGTAAGTGTTTTTAAACATTTATCATGTCAATGTGATTCCACCAGTTTATGCAGTAAGAAAAAGAAAAAGAATTTAAACAACTGGAAAAGGCAATATCTTACAAATAATAAAAAGAATGTGCAATTAATATTCTCTAGCGTATAAACTGAAACTACATTAACTATCTACTTTTAAATATTTTTTTAAAACGAAATTATATCTCTATAAGGAAAATAGGAAAATATATAACATAGTGAATGGGAAGAAAACACAGTGTACATGAAATAAGAAAGAAAATATCAGTAAAAATGTAACACCAATTAAGAAAAAGTAAAATATTGGAAAGCTTTTATAAAAAGTGACTATTAGGACTTTATATCATATTTATATAAATCAAAACAATTGACTGATGATATATATATAAATATATAATTATTAAGTAGCGGAAGAATGGAGCTACTTATTGGTTTCACAATGTCTGTCCGTCCGTCCCCTTCATAATTTCTGCATTTCTTGAGGTAGAAGGTTGAAAGTCGGAATGTAGCTTACTATGGGCATGAGTACCTTCACTATTTAGTTTGGTTTTGATTGGCCTAGTGTTTTCGGAAATACGGGGGGTGGGATTTAGAGGGGACCAAGTGATCTATGTGGTATTTAGTTATGTAAAGGAGTGAAATTCGATATGCATATTCATCTAGGCAAAATCTCCAGTCTTATGAAGTTTGGGCCAAATTGTCCCAGTGGGCCGGAGTTGTGGGGGTGGCAGTCACTCAGTCTTTAGAACTATGGCAACATATGGCGTGTGATATATTATTCGATCGAAAATGATGAGAAAGAAAAGAATATAGGATTCTTTTATATTTTTTAAATACTAAGTTAGAGAAAATAAATATTTTGATTGAAAAAATGGGGGGGGGGAGGGGTAAAAAGTGAAATAGATGAACTCAGGGCTTCCGCTACTTTCCTATACCTTCCTCGGGAGGCTTAATTTTTTTGTTACTGTTTATTGTTTGCATGCACATTTATTTCATTAGAATTATTAAACAGCAATGAGAAGTGGCAGCTACAAATTTTAGCGTTTATATTGTTAAAATAACAAACTTTACTACATGCATAAAAAAGCGTTTCATAGACCTGGACGCTTTCTCTCTTTAAATAGTCAAAGTATCGGCGTATTGTCTTTTGACAATAGTTTTATAGCTTAAGAATTGTTTTTAAAAGCGTTCACAACAAAACTTTAATAACAGTAGGTATGTTTAAGTATAGACAATGATTGTTTATAATAAAATATTTGCATGACTATTCGATAGAAACGGTTGCAATTAAAGAATAATTAGGTCTTTACATTATCCAGGAACATGTTTATGCAGGCAGGAAAATGCACGAAAGGAAGTGTTTATGATAGTTATTAACTATTACGATTATTCAGTGCTTAACAGTCCATTGGTTGTTGTGATTAAATAAATATATAAATTAGGTAAGGGGGATAAATTAAATGATTTAAGATTTATAAGATGAACGAGATTGCTAAGTAAAGGTCCCTGTGAAAGGTCTTAACAAAGTAGGGCACACAATATAATTCCCAGATTAATAAAAATTGATGTAGATCAGCTTAACAATTAAATTAGAAAAAAGAAATTAAAATTTACGATAAATGAAAATTTATAGAATTTTAATGTTTTAAACGCTTAAAATTAGACCTCAATAATAAGACCTAACATTTGCCCAAATTAATTTAGAGAAGCACTTAAAAATATGTACAAAATTACGGGCTCATTTTTCCTTTGGTAAGTTAGAAACTGACTTTTCGAAAAATCATAATTACTGTAATTCTCTATTAGCTTAAGTACACTCAAACTCTTTATAGTTATTCTATTTAATATTTCAGATTTATAACAAAGTTTTTGATCTAAAATAATTGACATTTGTAATCCCTAATTAATTAGGAAACATAGTATTAATAGATAAAGATAAGTTGTTATCAATCACGCCAAGCATGCACAACATAAACTGAACCGATAATGACGGCTTTAATTACTAGCTCGATAACCATCTACGATATGGTGAACATATGGCGAGTGGTGATTTCAGTAACAACATGAAAAGTAGCTCGCAATTAAGCTTCTCTTTATTAATGTCTACATATTCTTGAGAGCAGTTTATACACAATAAGTTTATCTTTCATGTTCACTCACTAAAACTTGACTGGTTGGTAAATAACAAATCATTTCACCCGTAACTGCCAAATAATTTTTTTTGAAATTCTTGTTTTAATTGGCAGTACTTAAAATAATTTAAATCCATTAAGCATGCAAAGTGCCTACGATCTTGGTATTTGAATGAGGTTTGAATTATCGCTGAAGTTGCTCTTGTATTATGTTTTCAGTTTCGACTGGCTCTCAACGGCAAAACTCGATCAATAAAACAGCTATTCAATGTTCTCCTGGAAGAAAATTCAGAGGAAATGATACGAAACGACATGTTTTAACGCTGGCTAATTATCAACTTTGGTAGAAGTAGAAAATTTAATTAATGAATAAATTGGAAGATGAATTTATGGTGTTCAGACATTTATTGCTCTCGATGCTTTCTGCCATCGCCTTCTGTGAAATTACCCGAACCATTTGACGAAATTTATTAACAACTTATAAAAGTGAAACTGGGAAAAAGTAGTAAAGAAAAGTTTTCGACGGTAAATTTTATTTAATTCATTCCATACTCGATTTAGACAATTAAAATTGTAATAATTTAATATTCATTAGATAATTTAAGCAAAGAGATTACTATAGCAAAAACTATTTTTTTTGGTAACTATGTGAAAGGATGCGTTTTAAATTCAGTTAGGGAAACAAGAAACTTGAGATATGGTGGATCTAAAATTTATATAGTGAGAAGAAGAATCTGAATATTTTGATTTAAATTTTTAATTTTTTAAAACAGATTTTTTGAAAATGCTTTATGCTAATAAATATACTTATTCTATTTACACTAATAAACTACAGTTGTAAGGATAACCAAAAACGGTAAAATGATATTTTATTTGGAAAGAGTAAAAGAAAGAGATCATAATTAAATACATTTTCCTCGAGCGAAATCTCTCCATTAACTCTTATATTTTAAAAGTAAAATTATAACCACTATTTAAATTAAAAAGAAAATTGCCCGCCAAAATTTTTCAGAAAAAAATATATATCTAGCCAGAAAGGCGAATTTTGAGCTCTGCACTTAGAAGTGTGATAGTGCGATGAAGTGAATCCGGTATATTTTACTCCATATAAGTCATAAAGAAAACGCTTACAAGCACTATGCATAAATATTCGATTTGCTTTAAATGGTCACATCACTTTTTGCCATTTTCATACATTAATACAGGATCATTATATTATATTGGATCACCGAAATTCGTTTGGGAATAGAAACATGCACATAGAGAAGTAGAAGAGCACATACACCTCCTATTTACGTAAAATATTAGAATACTTACAGAAGACAACATTCCGATGCACATGCTGACCCATTGATAATTCGTTTCATTAAAACTAAAATTGTACAGCGAAGGTGGCAAGTCCTGGATGGTGATTAATGGGATTTTATACCACTCCTCATATAAAGAAGGGTGTACACAAGCATATCGTATTTCGAACAATTTTTGATTTCTCGTAGCAATTATGTATGAGGACATATTTTACATTGGATTGTCAAAGTTTATACAATTTATATAATAAATGCTTAATATGATACCTGATTTCGGGGATAGGGCTGGAAAAACGCTCTAGAAATTTCCACCTTCTCTGATACACGGATGTCTCTGAGTTTTGCGTTTAAAGATCCACCCTGTCGTCTGAAACTATTTATGCTATCGCCAAGAGCACATGAATACTCCATATGTGCTCTTGCTATCGCCGTATGTTACTATTGGATGGTAATGACAAGTTCAACAAGTAATTCCTGTAAATTCTCACGTGGCGGCATTCCGATCGCGTTGCCATTAAAGTCACTCTATGCTCCTCGTAAGAGCATAGAGTGACTTTAGTTGCCATAAGGCTCTAAATAGGTACTCTACATATAGCTGCCATTGAAATGTTGCCCTTACTATCAGTGGTAGTATTTTTCTCAAGGCTGCAAGTTTGGAAGATGGGAATAAGGGAAAATAGTTGAATTCTTTAAAAATTAGTAACTTGAATATTCTGATGTTGTGCATATGAATGATCAGATATTGTCAAATCTTCCCAATGTACAGCTTTGTCTACTATTTGTTTTGGTTTCGTGTCTACTATTTCTGGTGTAATTGCAGTTGCAATGCATACAAGTTTCTTCCTGATGTATTTGCTTCATCAGTTAATGATATGAAATCTTGAACAACAACTTCTGATTGCTCTGATTCATCTACATTTTTGTAGCCATACACTGCTTTTTC
Organism: Rhysida immarginata; assembly: GCA_023313115.1. Lineage (NCBI taxonomy): Eukaryota > Metazoa > Arthropoda > Chilopoda > Scolopendromorpha > Scolopendridae > Rhysida > Rhysida immarginata. The sequence continues at coordinate 11,635,699 of JAHWFO010001074.1, forward strand.
TTGGCGTGCTGGGTGTTCAGGACTCTGTAATCTCACTAATGGCCTCCGACCTTCTAAAGCTAAGAGGAAATTTATTTATTTTCAATTTGAATTTAATTAAAATCTAGTTCTCAGTTAAAGTATTATTTACATTCCTGCTTCTCTATTCCTCTTTTACCTTTTCGGTGTCGAGGATGTTAAACAACCATTGGCTCTACCTGAAATTTAAGGTAGCACAAGATCAGCCTAATGAGGCTTTGCTTGGTCTTCCAAATTTCTTAATAAAGGTAAAAGCACAAACATCCATACCTCAGGAGGAATCAAACCTGCGACTCGATTGTGAAAGAATTAAACTATGCCCGCAAGACCGATGCCTTCGAAAGTTTACATAAGGCTTTTGCTAAAATTTTAGGTAGAGTTAAATAAATTTAGTTTCAAAAATGCAGTTGAATTGAATGTCATGTTTAATTATTCATTACTGGCTCATTAAGGAAAGCACCGTAAATACACACCCTAAAAGTTGTATTCTCTTATTTGTTTTAAAATAATTTCTTACATCTCTCCAAAAATAATAATGATTTTTATTTATTTATTATAATTATTCCCTTAAAACAAGGCAAGCAGCGTAGCCGACGAAAAAAGACAGGCCCTGGCACTGAAAAATCACCTGATCTTCTTAGTCCAAGCAACAAAGTAACCCGTTTCCATCTTGGATTTTAATAATCAGTATTTTTTCGATTGTTGGAAAAAATGAAGGTTAGATTGTTACTTGGACTAAGATGGTCAGGTGAGTTTTCAGTGCCTGTCCATTCACTTGTTCACTCGGAGTCACTCTGGTGATCACGGTGAGTCTGAGTCATTCGGACTCACAAGGGAACCCCAGAGAGCCTTTTTTTGCGCGCAAACACACCGTGGAAGCGATAGCGTTGCGCGGTAGTGAAGCGCCCCGGAAGTGCGCAGAGTTCAAAAAACATGGCGGAAAGAGGGGAAGCAAACTTGTTAGCGGCGATCGACAAAGAGTTGCAGTTAGAGCACTGTTATTAAGCACAAAACCTTAATTTTGCTGTACAATTATTCGTCTCGAAATAATTTATAAGATGAGGTAGGCATCCATGAATACTATTGTTATTTAAAATTATAACCCCCTCAATACATACCCCCTCACCAACGCAGCGTATTACTCGATGTTGCACAAGAAGCCAGCCCCGTGTTTGATTACCGAATTATTTAATAAAATGAAATAATAAATTAAGGAAATGGTTATTAATTACTCTAGACATTTTTTACTGGAAGGCAATTAGCTAATTGTAATAATCTATTTTAAAAACTAAGTTTGTTTAGAAATTTGAGAAGCCATTCAATTGGCATCTGCTGCTGTCTATTTCATCTGAAGTGGATGCGTGCTGTGAATAGTGGAAGAAAGAAGTTCCGTTAAGCGCAATAATACACCGCTTTAACAATGGAGTCCTTGTATGAATATGTGTGCTCAAATTTTTTCGTTTTCGTGATTTATTTTGAAAGAATCAAAAACCCGCACTCTTATTTTACAAGCATCTATTGTAGCTTCAATTGAGTAACATATTTCAATTTGGTGGAAATCTGTGACATACATGTTCGAGGGATTCCCTTGTCAGTTTCTTTATTCGCGCTGAATCATTCGGTCTCCGTTTCTTTATTCGCCCTTGAGCTCCAACATCAGGGCGCGCTCGGAGTCATTCGGAGTTCGTTTCTTTATTCGCTTGGAGTGCGACTCGGATTAACCCCCTTAACTCCATTTTCAATTTGGAGTCATCGGAGTCATTAAAATTTTTAATGAGAAAGACGATGCAACAATGAAGAGTGCCAACAGTTTATGTTAGGTTAGGTTAGTCCGTGCAGAATCTGTTCGTCATGAGATTCTGCATACCTGGCAGCGCTGTGAGGCATCGAATCTGCGTTCTGTTCATTGCAGATTCTGCACTTTCTACGTGCACAAAACGCACAGGGTAAATCTTCGTGCAAACTCTGCAGTTAGTCACGAGTACAACGATGACATGGCCAACAAGGTGTAGATAGGTTTAACTTGTACTGTATGGTGCATTCTTGTCTTATGGCATTTAAAACCTTCGTTTTTACTCCGTAAAATTCGGCAATGCAGGATTTGCGTTCGGTGAAAAAACTGCAGAAAAAATGACGTCAAATTTTTGCACAGACTAAACAGGGCTACGTCACAACCCTGCACTTTCTGCGCGATGCCGAATGCGCCTAAGGCCTGTGCACGGAAGCGTCATACGTTGTTACATCATAAAAAGTCAGTATTAATCGTATTTCTACCAATAATAAGCCCTAAATTCTCACTTTTTATGATGATGTAAAAATATATGACGATTCCGTGCAAAGGCTTTTTTCTAGGAGGTGTTTGGCAACCAGACTAACTAGAGAAGACTTTTATTTCACTTCTTCAAGCTGGAGTCATCGGAGTCAAAAGCTGGCGCATGCGTTGTTTAACCACTCAACATGGCCGCCCCTATCTTTCGAAAGTGCATGATCATAGCCTACCATAAGCTACCGTAAGCCTTCCATTGTTGTAGGCTATGGCGCGATACAAATAAAAATTTAGTTTAATTTGATCGAAAATTTGATTCGAGACAGTTTCTTTGGCATAATTTTTCTATGCACATGTTCAGTGCCGTCTTTACACGGGCCCAGGACCCCGGATCCAGGGGCGCCCCTAGCCTCTCTGATAATAAATAAAAGTTACAATTATGACCAGAACTTTGTTTTGTATATAAATAATAAAAAAAACAACTTGTGTGTCGCGACCAAAGTGAAACTTCAAGTGCATGATGATGTAGTCAGTGATAAACATTGGATGATGTAATCAGTGAAAAGTATTTTTATACAAATACAAGTTTACGATCTAGCAACAGCACAATGCTCTATTCTAAGTGTTAAAATTGTTACAAAAGCTTTAGAAAAATATAAATAATGCTTAGAAAATGTGAAAATGTGATATAAATTAATCAAAAAATTATTAATGGCGGGGGGGGGGGCCGATGAAAATGCGTGTTACTGCATTGCCAGAACGATGTTAACAAAAAATTTGTTAAGGCATCGTTATCCAACGATATAAAGGTTTTAGCATCAAAATGTTACGAGCAGTAGCGGCTCTTGACTATAATAAGTGGAGGGGCACAAATACAAAATTTCAGGTTCTTAGGCCTTTTCGTACAAAAGTTATAGCTTGATTTGTATTTGGAGCCTCGCGGCCCCTGCCGAGGCCTCAGAGCACTATATCAATTTTCGTGTGTAATAGCGAAAATTTTAAGCAACACATTATAAATATAAAACATTTCAGGTTTTGGACTTCTGGTTTTAAATTTATACCTTGATTTGAGATTGAGGCCGCAAGGCCCCTGCCAAGAGACTTACAGATTTTTTACTACAGATTAGCTAAATTTTTAAATACCACACTATGATTAAACAAAATTTCAGGTTCCCAGGCCTTTCCGTTCAAATGTTATAGCTTCAATTGTATTTGAGGCCGCCAGGGGCCCAGAGGCCTATACAAGTCTCCTTGTATATTGTCTATAATTTTAAGTAACGCACTGTAAAAATACAAAACTTCAAGTTCTTAGGCCTTTTTATTATTTAAATGTTAGAGCTTGATTTGTGATTTGGGCTACAGGGCCCCTGTCGAGACCTAAGAAGCTTAAATCAATTTTTAGTGTATATTAGCTAAATTTTTAGTAAACTACAAAGTACAAAATTTCAGCTTCCTAGCTCGTTCCGTTCAAATGTTATAGCTTCAATTTTTTTTGAGGCCTCGAAATCTCCGGCGGGACCCTAGAGGCGTATAACATTTTTCTTGTATATTGGTTTTATTTTTTTAGAACCGCACTACAAATTTACGAAATTTCAGGATTTTAGGCCTCTTTGTTCAAAAGATAAAAAAGGAACCATGAAATTCATACAAGTGGCCCCTCAGGGGCCCCGGGCCACTCTAGACCGTCCTCTGTATAGGGACTACGTGTGTACAAAATTTCAAGCCTGTAGGTCAATCCTTTCAAAAGTTATGGCGTGTGATATACACACATACATACATCTGTACGGTCGTTAATAGGGTTTTAGATGATAGCATCATCTAAAACCCTAAAAATGACAATACACGCGAGCATGCGGAATGACTTCATTAAATTAACAATCACTGAGCTTCGAATTTTACGGATAGTTTTCGCTCCATACAATCAAATGTTTTATTCAAATTATTTATTAATTTGAAAACTACTTAACTTTCAAATTTTAAACTCAATTTTATCGATGAAGGCAAAGAGACGGAGAGTCGATCTTAGAGACATTCCTATTCTAATTTTCGATGGTCTATCCGAATCTGAAGTCAAATTCAAAAAATCCGAAAAAAAATGGCAACACCAAACGACCGACTGTACAAATTCACTGTTCATAACCGCTTTGCATTATTTTATTAAAATAACTTTTGTTGCGGGATGCTATTTGGTATATTCACGGTATTTTTTGTTTTTTGCCTTTTTGCAGATGTATATGGCGGATTTGATTCCAATTGCTGTCCTTTACGAGCTCGAAAATTTCGTACGCATCCTATAGACTTTTCAGCTTCCGTTTTATGTTTTTTTTTGTTGTTTTTTTCTGTTTGAAATTGCTTCTTCAGTTTGTTTACGAGCTCTATACGCTCTCATGCGTTCTACACTTGTTTTTTGGGCCGAAAAATCCTGAACGTTTGATTCACATAACTACATTCATAAAAATAATAGAGAGTTTTTGCAACCTCAAACGATATGCGAAATACGAAAGGTGAAATGCGATAGGTGGCATTTTGGTCATGTGACTGCCATGTACCGTTTGGTCATGCCAGCTTTGGTCGAACGAAATACGAAAATTCTAAAAAATTTCGTTGCCACCTTTGGTAACCAAATGTGTCGTCGCGCATGCGTGCTGCGCCCAACCTCCACGCTCTGACAGCAAGTTCCTCACGTTAACCAACATGGCGTCCGACGGGAAACTGCTTCGCAGTTGTTTAACACAATGTTAAATCCCACCACGAGTTATAGCTTTAAACTTTAATAGTACTTACTTCTCCTTGCTGCCATAATGCTGAGAATCAGATATCAGAGTGAGCTGAGCAGTGTAGAAATAAAACCTGATGTTGGCAGTATCGAAACTCTGGAATTTCTCTTTTTCGCATTTCGCTTTTCGCTTTTCTTATTTCGCGGGTGCAAAAACTCTCAAAACGAAATACGAAAGGAGAAAGACGAAATGTCACCTTTTGCATTTCGCCTTTCGTATTTCGCATATCGTTTGAGGTTGCAAAAAGTCTCTAGTAAGCCCTGCATTTGCACTATCTATGATGATGCAGTAACAATGTATTAATTACATTTCAATGCCTTCTCTCTCGGTGGTCACGCTCCATCTCGGATGTTAACAATCAGTGTTTTCCGTTTGTTGGAAACAATGAAGGTTGGATTGTTGGAACTACGTCACTTCCGTAACGCGAAAAACGTTTCATTCTAAGCATTTCACTCCTCAGTCGTTGTCGCCGCATAAGAAGTTTCACTTCAAAAATAAAAATACTATTGTTTATTCCTGTTGATAACCCGAAATAGTTTACAAAATAACTTAATGTTTCTAGGATGTTTGGAGTTGCCACGTTACTGTTTCCAACAAACGAAAAAACACCGATTGTTAAAATCCAAGATAGAAACAATGAAGAATGGATTGTTGCTCGGACCTCGATGGTCAGGTGATTTTTGAGTGCCCTGGCCTGCCTCTCGTTGGCTTCGTTGTTACATGATCACAATAAGCCCTAAATTATGACTTCTTATGATCATGTAATAATGTATGACGTTTCATTGCGCAGGCTTCTTTCTAGGAGTTGTTGGCGTATCTTTTTCGTTGGCTACGCCAAGCATTAATTTCATTAACCATTGATGACGCAACATACAAACACAATCAGGCTACTGTTGACGCAAACAAAACTGGCTGAATGTTCGCACATGCAACCAAACAAACAAAAACCCAGTCTATACATATAGATAGATTATTAATTTCTGTGTTTTTGAGAGACTTATCTCCAGTTTTGGATTTTTTTTCATCATTGTGGTGTATTACACAGCTGTGTGTTAAATTTCAACTTTATAACTTATTTCCAAATTGCATTTTAAAACATAGATACATACAAACATTGTGCTTTATATGTAAAGATGAAATTTTTAATTAATTAATTAAATTTAACAATGAAATACTGAAAAAATTGAAACTTTCCTTATTTACCTTAATTATGTTATGATTTAATTACAATAAACTTCTAAAATCATTATTAAATTTTATTAATTCAAGTATTTCTTTAATGAAGCCAAAGATTAAGCAATACTGTAATGGCGGCCGCCACATGTCCGATCTCTTAATCGCACAAGAAGACTCATTATTTTGAACTTGTCAATAAGCAATATCAGAAGACGGGGAACATCTGTAAACGCAAAATTCGGGACATCCGTATGCGTCAGAGGAGAAGGTTTCGCACATTTCTGAGCATTTGTAATATGAGCTGCATACAGATGGACAGCTCTTCTTTCATCCAATGTAACATTTGTCCTCATACCTCATCGCTACGAGAGATAAAAAAAATTGTTCCTCGTCAGTTCTTTTGTGGACACCCTATAGAATCTTTCAAGTTCTTATTAGATGAGGGAAAGAGAGGGGATATAGGCTTCTAACTCTGTTTTCCAACTTAGACTGCGTTGCTTGATAATGTTGAGGTTAGGCCAAGGAATGTTGACCTTTAACATCTTATTTAAATATCTCCATGTTCCAAAATTGGACAATGCCAGCGGCATGGATAATGGCATTTCCTTCCTGAAAATGCATTTTCTTTCGGGAAATAATATCTGCTCAATGGGCTGGATTTGGTTGCTCAAAATTTTTTTCATTGTTCATTCCAGTCACTCTACCCCTCAAGGTAATAATTGGGCCTGCAGAAAATCACTATACGGCCGCCCAAATCTTGACGGAACTTCCACCTCTTCACTCATTACAGTATTGTTTTCTCTGTATTTCATTAACCTAGGTTATCAGTGGCTTGGCAATTGCAGCTTGATCATAAATATTAATATTCTGAAATAATAACATAATGTGCGTCTTGTAATGCAGGCAATAACGAAAAGACAATCGATGATCTGGAGTTTTTATTTATTTTGGAGCTGAAGGGAAATTTTACTTACGGCTTGTTAACAGTTATTGAAGAATAAAGTGTTTTAGTTTAATTCAAAAGGGCACTTTTTTATCATCTATTTGGAAAAACAATAATTTCGTTTCGAACAATTTTCACTGAATCTTATTCTTGACTATATTGCATTAAACTGTGACCTGAATATTTTATATTGTTTGCTACAATCATAATAAATTGAAGTGGTAATCTAATTGGAATTCAAAATTTCCAAGCTTATTAAAGTTGAATTTCTAAACATTCAGCAATAGTATCTTTCTTTGGCCATGCCTTCGAGTATGCAAATATTTTATATCATTTATTATAGAGAGAATAATCTTCTTCTACAGTAATTTGAAGCGGAGATTTATTTGCATTTTGGTCTTTTAAGTTTGCTTATCCAATTGAGCCCTCTTTCCTTCGTAGATTGTCTTCATTTTAAATTCTAATTCAATCCATTTTCTTTCTTTTCCATGACACTCTTTCTCTTATTTACTCGTTTTCCATTATCTCGTGGGCTCTGTCGAGTTGAATCTCCTTCGGCACTTCTTTCTTTTCTTTTCTTTTGTTTTCTTTTCTATCACTTTAACTTACTCCGCTTTGCTCCTGATACATTTATTTATTTGGCAGGTGTATTGTAATAATAATCTATACATATAAAGTGCAATACTTGTATGTATCTATGCATGTTCGGTTTTAAAATGCAACTTGGAAGTAAGTTATAAAATTGAAATTTAACACACAGCTGTGTAATATTACCAGAATACCGATACAGTTATCTACAAAAATACTTGCAATGTGAAAATCAGCCGGTTGTATTTGCGTCAACATGGTTGATGAAATTATTACTTGAAACAATAATCATTAACTAAATAAATAAATAAATAAATAAATAATCACTATTATTTCTTTTTTATTTAAATCTTTGGAGAGATATAAGAAATCATTCTAAAAGAAGTTAGAGATAAAACTCTCAGGGTGTGCAGCTGCTCAAGCTTTTGCTGAAAAGGTAAAGGTACTTTCCCTAATGGGTCAATAACTGGTGGAGGCCCTGGCCTGGTGGGCTTTCACTGAAACACAACTTCAGAAGTTAAGAAACATCAGGCACGGCTAATCACTGGATGGGTGACCATCCGTGATTCACAATCTTCCCCCCCCCCCCCCCGGCTGCTGTGACCATCATACAGCAGTCGTTAATCCAGGAACCCAACTCGTCGGCCTCAGGCCACACAGGCCCTAGATGGACGTATTGGATTACAATCAATAAAAAAATCAATAAAAATAATTGGAGATATTTTATATGGTGTTTCTTTTGTAGTGACTTCCTTTAGAAAAGTTATGGATAATGTTTATCTAAAGATATTAAGAGAAAATTATAAGATCAGAACTGATGGTATGAGAGGGAAATCCTTGCTGTTAAAATTGATACTGTCTCAATACATCTATGAAGTATTTTTCTAATATAGACAGAAATAATTTTGATATTCTAATAAGTTAAGGATGCAATGTCGAATTTTCCTGGCCAAACTCAATTTTACACGAAATTCCAGTGCGAGCATTTTTAAGAATCCTTTTTGTTTCCAAATTCTAAGGATTTTTCATGTGTTCTTATTTATATTCAATTTCGGATATTGCAAAATTTCATCAACAAACAGCCCGAGCAACGCCAGATTCATCAGCTAGTAATAATTATAAGACCTATCTAAATGCATTTTAAAGTTTATTATATAGGTTTCTCAGAAGAAGATATAGATACTATTTGCATTATATAGTAACGATCGTGTTTATATGTTTATTTTCTAGCAATTGACTGGTTTGCGCTCTTTTTGATAGCATAAACTTTGTTTATATTAAGGAACTAGTTGTTACCCGCGGCTTCGCCCGCCCGCGCCATCTGTTGAGGGGAATTACAAAGCAAAAGCAGATAATTTTAAATGAAAACCCCAGAAAGTGGGGA
>JAHWFO010001074.1:11646059-11690410 GCA_023313115.1 Rhysida immarginata
GGTGTTAAAAATAGATTAAACGCCGGGTCTGATTGTTTTTCGGGTTAATGGTATAAATTCCAGTGTTTTTTGATCCCATTTCTTGGGAATAGCCCTTAACGCCGGGTCTTAAAAAAACACTGGGTCTCGATTAATCACCGTGGGAGGGGGTCAGGACCATTGTGACAAATAGACGCCCTGGCCTCTATTCAAGGTTTTACGGGTATGTTTAATTTCGTATGATTTGATAAAATGTCGATAACAAATTTATGAGCTTTTAGAACTTACTTCCTTTCAGTATTTAATTTGAATTAAAATGAACAGAAGCATCCAAAGAGAAACTTTTTATTAAGTGCCGTCTTTTATTATTATAAATGATGATTTTTATAATTTTTCATAATTAGAATGCCATTTTAAAAAATTATTTTAAAAATAATACATAAGCCAACTCTTAAAAATGTAAAGGCTTTAGGAAAGAAGCTGTTCAAGATATTTAAAAATGAAATAAAGAGATTTCGATTGGGAAGAGAATTCTAAGTCATGCTTGTCTTGGAATTGCACGAATGTATTCTCTCCAGTTCATCATGGTGTTTGATTAAAACGGTAATCTTGCTACTTTATAAAAGACGCCCACAAATTTTTTTTCCCGTTAAGAGAGGCAATTTTGCAAGCGAATAAGAGGCCTCGTCTACTTCAAGCTAAACTTTGTCAGTAGTTTTTCCTCTGTCTTAACTTTGACATAAATTTACGGCTCTCGGCTTTCAAATAACTCGAAGCTGTGGAGGCTTTTAACATGCAAATCAGAAGATACCCGCCATCCACTTCATGAATTTTTCTTCTCCAACGAACAGCCCTACCACCACGACAAATGTAAAATGTAGCAACATAAAAATCTACATAAAAATTATATTCTTTAACACCCGTTTGTTTCTACAGTGCACGTTCATTGCCTTAGGTCCAATTTATATAAAAATGCCAAGTTATTCCAGTATGTAAAATCATATTCCATACGTGCATCGTGAAATGTTCAATAAAAATTTAATCGTTTTATTTTTTCTTGGTTGAGATTTTTTTCGAAGTAACACCGAATGTAAGCTTTAAGATTTCATTTTTTAATACAAAAATTTGAAGGGAAGGAACACGAGAAATAAGTTCTTATTACGTCCAGGTTATGATATCTTTATCGATTTCGAGAACCCACTTTCATTTTGAGGTAGTAGAAGTGTGCATATTTTTCACAAATCCAAATATCTTTAAGAGGGTGAACAAAATAAAGTTCGAACATGGTAACGCTTCTTAACACACTACAAAATAAGCCTGTTTTTGCATCGAAGTAGGAATTGTAATTTTCTTGGCAAGTTTACAAGCCAAGAGGGCCGATTCCAAATCATTTGAAATTCTTTTGCAGTGCATGAGTTTAAAAAACATAAGATACAGTAGTTACTGAATAGGCTGAAAAACCCCTAATGAGTGAAAAAAGAGATATCGAAATATTTTGAGAGTGAAATGAGTATACGATATATAATTTCTGTAATTTCTATTTGATCTTTCAAGATGATGAGGGCATGAATTCTTTTCTCTTACTAATACTTATGTAAAACGAATGCAATGGAAACGTTTCATCTTGATATTATTGAAGTTTGATTAATGCCAAGAATACTATATAACAGAGTATAGATTAGATGAATATAGATTGCTGTGATAGTCTTTTGCACAAATTGTTAGAAATGATTAAAAAACAATAGCTTGACTTAATAATAAAAATTTGCCATAAAAATGAAATTATTTACAATATTAAATAATGGTCATGTAAGAAGGCAAAGAAATAATGACTTTATAACTATTTTTTCCACTTAAGAGCTTTATGACGAAGTCTTTAAAAACTTCTTCAGGAAGAATTGATAAATTAATTGGTGGATGATATCCTACGTCTGTTTCCACAAATTGATTCGTGACTTCTCAAATTGTGTTAATAAACTTATTTAAAATTTTTATTTACTTTATAAATTGATTACATATCGATTATAAATTTATAAATTTTAAATTTCATTGATATACTAAATACTTCAAGATACATCTATACATGTAAAAATATTTAATACACTTAAAGTTGTGTGCATTCCCAAAATTAATGCTCTACGAATTTTTTGGTTCTATGATGACATAACAATGTCTATTTTCTAGATATACACAATATTGTGGCGATTCATAAATTTTAACCAATTCATGTAAGTTGAATTTATGTAAAGGAGTGAAGGGACTTAATATCGTCATATAATGGAGAATCGTACAGCTATTTCATGCAACAACTTACTGAACACTTGTTTAATGTCGTTACTTCGTTAATGTATGCAAATAATCAAATAATATATTCGTTTAAATTTTGTAACATTTTACATATTATAATTTATAAACGTTCAAAACACTATTATTCAATTTTGCATTTAATGCTTGCAGTAACTGCAAAATTGTTCATTGGACAGGAAATTTTCAATTACAAACGGAAATTAATGGTTAATTGGATTAAAAGAAAAACCCAATAAGCGGCACTATAGGAAACGAGGCAGAATTGACAAATTGTGAGGTCATTTTCAAAATAAAATAATAATTAGAGAGAATAAAATTAAATTTAGGTAACAAATTATTTAGGACAATAAATTTTTTCAAATTTAGAAAACAGACACGAGTGCTCTTGAGGACAGTTTACTTTGGTTCTCATACAATAGTTCTTGAAATAGAATATGTGATTCATAATTCATGTTGGTCTTTTATCGAGAATGTCCGACGCTGAAGTTAGATCGAACACTTCGATAACATAAAATTTATGAAAATGAGATTGAAATGCTATTTATGAAATAAATGGGCAAGTAATTTAACAAGCATTATTAATTTTTTTAAATCATATTATGTATTTCTCGTGATAATTTAAGAAATGTTAGATACACTGCCTCTACAATTTTTAAATGGTTACATAACAAAATGCGTTTTAAATGGTGGTGGCAACAGAGAAAACTCCTCGCAACTTCTTAGATGTGCACGAGAAACTTTATATTTGGTTTTATAAAAAGAGAGAATGGCCTTCTGTATATTTTAAAAAATATTTTATTATTCTCTGAATATTTTGGATATACGTTGTTTTAATGCTCGTGGCTTTGGAGTTAAAGTGTCTACGTGCAGCTAATAATTCACCGTCGTATGGGAAGTAAGAAGATTTTGAAGCACTCTCTTTCCTCTTCCACTCCTCTGAGTACAAAACCAGTTATAAACTTTGCAATTTAAGCCTTGGGCCCTGTGAGGGCGTTCAGCGTTTGGTGATCCCCGTGATCTACGAGTGCCTCGGCTTCGGTTTTCCAGTCCATGTAAATCTTCTCGCCCCATATAAACAAAACGAATTGTGACGTCAGATCTTGGCGCGTGAACGACAAGCGACCTCTTGTATAAGGAAGCTGGCAATGTTTTATTACATGGCCACCAATCTCTTTGTCCCAAGTTGGAGAAAAGATGAATTTGATCCGCAGGAGATTTGAGTTTATAAATCATTTAATGTGTGAGAACGTGTGTAATAGTGAGTGAGTGTGTTTGAGAGAGAGAGAGAGAGAGAGAGAGAGAGAGAGAGAGAGAGAAAGAGAACCTTAAGAAATTAAATTTAACTTTTTCCTTCCAAGTAAAATGGTTTTGTGTTAAAATATTTTTTACAACAAATGGATGTTGTTTATTGTTTGAATTCTAGATTTTTTTAAAAAGTAAAAGAGAAGCACTTTTGAAGAAAGCTTTTTGGTAATACAATTGGTACACACACAGACAAAGCATTAAGTGGACTGCTATTAGCATCATGAATAAAATCGCAATTATAAAATGCTACGCTGAAAAGACCTTTTCCAATTAGGTGATTCCTACAGGCATCTGGTTTCATAATATTCAGCAGGGATCCATGTGATTCTAATTGATCTAACAAAACTGTCACCTAATGTTACGTATTTCTTGCTAAGCACGTAACAATAGAATTTGCAGCAGTGTGTTCCCTTATAAAATGCAGCGTTATGGCTATAATTTTACCGGAAAAGTCATGAGCGTAACGAAGTCCACGGAGTAATAGACCTATTATGTTCTATTACTCCATGACGAAATTTATGTTAGGCTGAGATCAAAAATTCTAACCAGTGAAAAAAGTTAGCGATTGGTTAGGCATAAATCCTGGTGAGAAAACTGTGACGTCATTTTAACGTGCTCCTATACCTTTCTTATCGTCTTTGGTCTAGCCGTCCTAACCAAGAAAAAGACGGTTAGTCTAGTGAGAAATTCACGCTAACTGTTCTCATAGTTATAAAAATAAAAATAAGGGAACCAATCAGAAATTCTCCGTTATTTACGTCATAGCCGGAGGAGCGAGGCCAACGAGAGACTAGCCGCTGATCTTGCCAGGTGAACTGGAGTTTTTCATTACAAATATAAACATTTTGATCTGCTAAAATGCCATTATGGCAAACGAGATTTAGGGCGTGTCTAAAAAGTCCGACCGCTCGCCGACAGGTCACATGGTGCTATCGGCGATCGGTCGGCGGCCGTTTGCTTCCGTTTGTTCGTTCATGGACAGCGCGGTCGTGAGCATTCTGCTTCAAAATGGCGTTGCAGCAAATTTCCTCATCATTTAAGTTAGTACACATAAGTTTTCTTCACACGTCTTTTTTTTTCGTATTCATTCCTTGTTTCTTGATGCTGTCCAGTATGTATTTCGCCATTCCCTTTCTCCAAAATATATTTATTACGTGTCGGGCACTTGAACACTTGAATTTTCTACTTTCGTCCGCCATTCTGATTCTACACACCGAAGCAGCCGACCGGCTTTGGACTCCGGTCGAGATTAGAGAGACCGGTCGTTACTTTATGGACAGGTTGTTCGCGACGGGCTTCGACCGGTCGGACTCTTTAGATACGCCCTTAGATTTACAAATGGATACCAATCAAGAGCCGTGAATAAATAATCTAACGTTATCTCTGAAGATTATTTTATCTCCAACCTCATCATGTGACTAATTTATAATGTACTTTAAAGTTCGCTTAGTGCAACCAGCTTATTTGGAACAAAACCTTACCTTATGCATAACTCTAACAAGAATGTATAATGTAAGGAAAAATTCATGCTACAAACTCTGCAATAACTCTCTGCTTTGTTACGTTGTGCGAGTGTTAAATCTGTTCGGTAGCCAAAGTTATGCAATAGAGGGAGCAAAAATCGACTCTGCAAACCAACAGAAAAGTGCACAGATCAGAAGATTAAAGACTGGACCATGATAAACATATATAAAGGGCAAGGTCAAAAATCTTAACAAAAATTGGGGTTTGGTGAAGCAATGATTATTGCTAAAATTATTAACGTCATAGTGATAGAAGAGAATGACTCTTCTATTACTATGTTAACGTATTGTCGAGTATCCTAGCAGGAATGATTTTCTCCACTAACCCAACTCTGGGTTAATAATTTTGAACCTCACCCAAAGCCAAAATATGTTTAAAATGGATGCCACTATAAATGCGCTAAGAAGGTCATAAAAACCTTGTTTTCGAAAGATTAAATAAATAAAATAATCCTTCAGGCGATGATATTTAGAGAAAATTGGCGTGCCCTTGAAAATGTTCTTAATACAATAATCACCTATCCTACTTCCTGCATGAATTTTCATCAACATATATTCATTTATTAAAAATATAGTAATCAAGGTGTAAATATTGAAATTGCTTCCAATAAATATCACAAGGTGAAACTGTATTCCTAAAAGAAAAATTTTATTACGCATTTGGAAACCAAACCAACTTGTCCTCTTGAATTTGTATACGGCACAAAGCCAGAAATTAGTAATAAGCGTTTTAGCAGTACAATTCAGTTAGTAGAAACTAATTTAGCACTTTTGAAGTTGAATAAATCTCATCACCACTTTTAATTATCTTAATTAACGATAACGAATTTATAACGCATCCTTTAAAACCACCAGAAATTGAATTAATTGTTTTTTTTTCGTTGGTGCTATTATTCGGGTAAATTATTGAAAGCGTTTGATGAATTCAAGCAGATTCGTCTTGTAGATGAAGGACACTGATGAACGAAGGAAAACAACATGTAAAAACATTTCAACTCGTAAAATAAAAACGTCACCATTTGAAACTTGAATTCAGAACAAATAAACTTATTTCTATCACAAAATGCCGACTTAAAAAAAAACAGACAAGTGATTTTCTGACAGGAAAAAAGTCTCGCTTCCGCGCAAAGTTCGTTTCTGAGAATGTCATTAGTTACAACTGTATAAAAACAATGCATGATCCGAAATAAGTTTTATTAACATTAAAAATTCATTTCTTAAGGATTTTTGTGCCAATCTTTGAGGAATAAAAATTAAAATAAAAATCAAAATAAGCTTTTTGTTTGATTGTCGCTGGAAGCTCGCATTTCTTGAATTCACCTCAATCAGCTTATGAAGCACAAATTGTGACAGGCTTGTAATATTTAAAAAAATATAAAATTTAAAGACGGTACTACGAGTATGGAAACGAGCTTTTCGAATTTTTTCATGATAACTCTCCTTGACATTAAAATATCAGTATGAAGTTAATTTTTAATTTACTGAAGGCGACAATGCTAAATTGAAATCACAAATGACCATTTCTTAGATCCTTAGGCTCTTTGACGCAATCTTTCGAAGTTATCGTTTTTTTACTTACAGATGGCAGTAACATCGCCGGTGGCCTAATGTGAGAACGAGAGCGAAAGTGACATCGAAAGCCATTCACTTAATTTCTCTCTGGGTTTCCAGATGGTGCTCCACTCCATCGGCCACTTAAGGAAGAGCCACAAAGTCCATTTACTCGAAGAGAGAAGAGACACAAAGAGCCCAGCTGTGTGAAGAGCAGGAAGGATGACATTTTGAACACTTTTAATGATCTCATCTAATATTATGATCATCCTGTTGTTTAATTTTTTTCCAAGTATGATGACAAATAATGAAGAAAAACTAATTTTTTCAAGGGAAAGGATAAAAAAAATTGATAGCACAAGAAATCCCAGGCAGTGAATGATTCGATTAAAATTTAGTAAAATTTGAGAGTAGCATTCCCTAACTTTAAAGCCGATGGTTTCAGCCAGCCAGTTAGATTTGTATTTTAAATTTATTACTGTATTCATCTCCACTTAATTTGCAATGATATACGATATTTTTAGAACTTGATGAGAAATTCATGCGGGGAAAAAAAATCACAAAAGCCTTGCGCCAGCGAACATCAGCTACAAGACGACTAGTGATCACCGTAATCGGGTTTTCGTAATTTTTCCCGCGTAAATTTCTCAATAAGGTAAATTTATAAAATATGGAAAATCATTTGCTTATTAACTAGAAATGATGCAGTAATAAATTCAAAGCACGAAGTAGCGTTGGTCGATATCGTCCGGGAAATTAGGGAACCCATGAAATTTATATGAACTTAAAATTTATATGATGAATGTACTCATTGATGAAAGAGTCCCCGAAATGTACACCTGAATCATTAAACCTGGTGCTATGGAGACTAGTGGTTTCCTTGTATAGTCTTTCTTATGTTCAAGTAACCACAGATTTGTCTATCAAAATTTATATTTTTACCCTAGACTGAAGTCAGATTGGGAGTCGAGAGTCGACATTTCTTGGTGGTGTAAAATTCAGCATATTGTTTTAAAACATTTTTATAAGAATAAAAGTTTAAAAATGACTCCTGAGTTACTTCCCATCTATGATAAGTCTTTAAATATGTTTATACTCTTAATGTATAATAATCTATACTAAAATTAAAGTGAAAAGTCAGAGTCGGACTTATCTTGAGACTCTACAACTATAATTTTACCCAAAATAATATGCTTTTTTTAATAAATGGTAGGGAGAGCATAAATAAAATCAGTGAAAATGAATTTTACATTTATTTTGTATCTTCCTTTTATTAGGATAAGTTTTTCAAAATTAAAAAAAAGGAAAAAATTAGAGTGTTTCGTTTTTTTTGTTTGAAACTTTGTTTTGGTTTTGCGCCGTTTTTACAACAATAAGCACATTTATATCTTAAAGCAATATGTGAATTTACTTCTAATATAAGATGAAAGACAATAGTCTAAAGCCTTAAATGTTGAGGAAGAAAGAGAGAGAGAAAGACAGACATGAAAGAAAAATGTGGGAGATGCCAGCAAAAGATGGCGTTGCAATTCATGATAGTTTATTCCGTCAGGAGCGTGTGCTGCTTTAAGATGAATGAATTTACATTTAAACTGCTTTAACGACCTCGCACTCAAAACTTAAAAATACCACTCTTGGCTGGCTATCTTATATAAACTTTCAAGGTTTTTAAAGGTGGAATAAGCAAATTACTCTGTAATATGAAAATGTGAAATTGTATTCCAAACTTCTATAAGATACTTGACCTGGATTTGGTGATATTTTTGCAATTGAAAAGAAAGAACTACTCTTAAAGAAAATAGTGAAGGTTAAAAAATGACTATATTCACTGGTGCCTATATTCAAGGGTGTGTCTATAAAGTAAAACCGGTTTCCACGAGACCGCCCTCCCCCCCTCTATTGACAACCTAATCTCAACCGATTTTAACTTTTTAGACCGTAGTGGGGTCGTAGAATTAGAGACCGAACGGACCGGTTTCGCTATTTAGATACGCCCTCAGAGTCAAGTCGAAAAGATAATTATTTGGCTATAACTGCTCGCCGCAATAGGAGTCAACAACCAGATAAATCTTTGAAACTCATATCGAGACAAATAATATACAGGGTGTTCCGTAATGAGTAAACGAAAACCTTGTATATGATAGTATGGGTGATTTTAAGCAAATAATCATGAGCATGAACATGAACCCGAATTTGAACGATAACTGAGATTTGAACAGAAATAAAAAAGCCGTCACCAAGATCAACAAGTTAATAACTCAGGTTCTATAATATCTAGGATGATAAAATTTGAGGGAATAAAAGGGTACATACAACTGTATACCGTTAAAATTTGATCGAATTCCAATTTGTAGTTTCCGAGTTACACATTCAACATCGTAACACATGCTCAGCACGCGTTACGATGTTGAATGCGTAACTCGGAAACTACTCGTTGGAATACGATCAAATTTTAACGGTATACACAGTGTATGAACTTTTTTTGCTTAGAATCACTCATATTACCATTTACCAAATTTTCGTTCACTACGGGACACCCTGTATAGATGAATTACGTAAGGGGCTTTTATGGCATCGACGGGATCAACACTCTTAAGATACATGACTTCTGAACAGAGGCAGCGCTAGCTTCTTCGGGGCCCCTACGGAAATCTCTAAAATATGCGCCATTTCAACCTTCGATACGCCCCATCCTATAATGCGCCCCCATGCGACGCTTACTTTGCTTACCGCTTCACGCCACCGCTGATTCTGAATGCTACTTTCAAAAACAGCTTCTTTGGCCGAGATATTTCCATTCCATGGCCATTAAATTTACCTGATTCTCACCTTTCCAAATTTTTTTCGTGTAAGACATTCTCAAGCCCAATCGCTCTCCAACACTTGAAGCGGAAGATCATATCAGCATAACCGCGACGGATTTAACGAATTATGGGGACCAAACTCTCAGCCGGCCAGGTGGCCGAGAGGACTAGGGCGTAGGCTTTCTAGTTCTCGAGTCCGCCTGGCTGTGGGTTCGAATCCCGCCGTGGGCATGGATGTTTGTGTTTGTCCCGGGCTGCGTACTGTTATCACTTGTGTAAAAGGCGCAAAATGACCTAAGTAGTCGACGCCTTAATTTCTAGAACCCCCCCCCCCAAACTCTCATGTTCTCTGCATACTTAGCATTTCTTGTCAATAAATTCGGTTGAATCGTTCGAAGATCATGGTTCTTTGATCCGTACGTAGAAAATTTGGGATGTGTTCCTTCGTGATCGCTGAACATGGAAAGATAATTTTGAAACGTTCTTGCAGGCGTATTTAATAGATATCAGAAAATGAAACCACGGTAGCATTGCGCTTTTCTGGTTCCAACGGTACAACTTACATACCCGTATGATTAAAATTCCAATTTATAAATAGTATCTAAATATTATCGTGCACTTCATAGCTTAGCAGCATTGCCGTCTATGGCCAACCGATCGACACTATTTACAAAATCGTAAATAAATTTTCTTTTCAGCGATAACTTAGCGCTATAAACCTACGCAGTTAGCCGTTATAGACATTCTAAAGAAATAGTTCATTATTTATTAGTGAAAAAAAAAAAGTTATTAACATGTTCAAAATCGGTTCGTTAATTGAATTGTTGCTACCGTTTACTACGCAAAACGAATTATTTTAGCAAACGATTAGCACTCTTCATTCATGTAATCAGCTATGCTGATTTAAGTTATTTTCTGAGAAACAAAGGTGCTTGTTAATTTAGAAGAACCAAAAAAGTTAAATAAAATTAATTTGTACTTATAGTTGAGGGATATTTGAACGATTTGCCCGCTACGAATAAAGTTTACTAATGGTAAAATCAAAACTGGCAGTCGAGAATCATTTCATGGATTAATTGATGTATTGCCATTTATTTTGGACATGCATTTTCTAATGGAATAGCCTGTTTATTTTTCTAATTCTGGCAAGAATTTCTTCCAATTAAGTATTAAATCTTATACCCGAAATGATGTTTAATAAGTCTACGAAATGAGGGGTTTACGAAATTTTGCGAAATGTTTAATTTGTGGAGTTTTCTGAGAGAATTTTACTTTAAAAAAGCTAAGTTCCACGCTTTAATCTTCTGCTTCACTTACAAATAAATTCTTGATTCTATGCAGGTAAATTTAATTTTGGAATTTAGATTTTTTCAAAATAAAATTCTTTCAGAAAACTACACAAATCAAACTGAACCCTTCATTTCGTTAAATTCTCAAACGTTCCTTAAATTCAAGATAAACTTGAATCATTGAATATCTAATTGGAAGAAACAGGCTCCCTGTTTATAAAATAAATGCAAACGATAAATAATCTAATTTAAAAATCATTTTCATTAATATTCAATTTTTCAGGGATTTTGCCATCCACCCTCCTTTGCTTCATGTCGGCAACCGTCAGCACCATTCTCCGCCCTGAGATATAATTGAAAAACATACTGAGCTGGCTGACACGTTCCGCACCATGACTTTCGGTAACATTATTAATAGCAATGATATACCGACGTTCACAATTTCTTGACAGTGATTGGATGCCTACAATATTTTATAAATCAAATTATTCCTAAAGAATATTGCTTTATTAGATTTTACAATCAACTTCATTTTTTTTTATTTAAATATAACAAATGCACATACATGTATATGATTTTTTACTAAAATGAGCAAAAGACCCGAATACTAAGTGTTTTTATCATTAATTTACATATTACTTATGTAGGCTAAATTAAGGTTAAAATATTAATATTTAATATTAAGAAACGGAATGGAAACCTTAAAAAAAATAATACTATCTTCGTCCCAAATATGTTGTCACATTTGCATCTCCCCCCTCCCCCGCCATAAGTAAACCGAGTAACATTTATTGGTAAGCTGTTTATGCTTTTGTTTTGTACGACCGTTCGTCTGTCTGTGAAATGTACAATTCTAAAAAGGTCTAAATCGCTTCAATGAGATTTTCTCTAATTGTAACGTTATGGTACCCCGTTAGAAGTTTTCCAGTGCCAAGATACATCATTCAATTCCCACATATTCGTAGCGGCGAATCACTAAAGAATATAAGGTTATTGTTTTTTTTTGCTGGAGCTAGCCCGGAACTCGTGCCGGTTAAGATAGATTATCTAACAAGTAAGGACAAGAGAGGTTTCAACAATATATTACATAAGAACGTTTACTGATTATAGAACAGCTTCTATAATTTGGAATGCATAGAGAATTACTCCATTTTTCAATGGTGACAGCGGCCAATTAACCTTTCGGTATGGCAGTCATTTGACTGCTCTATTTTTACACCCTTAAACCTAATTCAATAAACAATTTGCTGGGGCCGCCTCGGTAGTCGAGAGCGTTGAGACGCAGGTCTTGCCGCTCTCGAAACCAGCGAGTCGCGGGTTCGAATCCCACCGAGGGCATGAATGTTTGTGTTTGTCTAATTTCACCATCATCCTTTCATCCCAAACAGCTAGTCCTCCTGGACAAAAGGGGAGATGCGGGCTGAAAATCCATCCATCCAAACAATTTGCTGTCACCTTCTTTCTAAAACGAGCTATTTAAATAAAAATCACCTAATTTTTTGTAGCACTGGTGGGAAAGATGAACAAAATTTCATTCCTATCATGTTAAGGTAATAACCCAAATAAGTGAGTTCAAATAAAAAATTCAGAAAAAGTGACGGAAATCAAAACTGCAGCAGCCGTATTTTTATACTTTTATATTGTATGTATTAACATGTGATGATAATAATAATATGAGTGAAAATAAATTATAAAAACAAAAAAATAGCAAACATTTGTAAATTTGCGCTTCAACAATCAAAGCTGTGCGTTAATATTTGTTTACTGCAAAATGACAAAGGTGAAATATTTGCATTAGGCTTCATTTTATTAAAAATGTACTTGAAATTATTAAGCACTGGAAATATGGCATATTTATTAAATAGTTATTTAATTATAATTAATTAATCAAATGATCAAATTTCTCCATTATATATTGTAAAAAATAAAATTAATAAATAGTAAAATAAAATTCACCAATGTACATAAACTTTGGTTAAAATATGTTTAACGAAAGTTGGAGTGGGCGTGTCCAATTTCAATTGTCAGATATTGTTGCAAATTGAAATTAACAATGTCCAACAATTAAAATTGGAAATTTAATTGGACACTCCAACGTTTTTTGGACAGGCTACAATAATTAATATTATATTATCCCTATGCTTGAATTATTTAATTATAGTTTATTTTTTAACAATAAACATTAAATAAAAGCAATTGAATGTATTATTATTTTCACTGAGTTTAAGAAAATTTTATTATTTTTAGTGAATTTAGTTTTACTTTCCTTATTGTCACACAAAGGTGACATCTCTTGGCACATTGCGTGATTTTGTGCTTGATAATTAATTAAGAACAAAACAAATTTAAATATTTTTTTCAAAATTCTGAAATAATAAAAGAACAAATGTGAAAATGACAGCATGGATGACAAAAATTAACAAGGAAGCGAGAGGCTTTCTACATAGGAAAAAAGTGGGGAGGCGGAAGCAGAAACAGGGTAGGGGAAAACAGCGTTTGAGAAGATCAATTTTGAGTCTGGTTTTGATTGTTCTTCCTGTTTGTAGGAGGAGGAGAGAGGAGGTTGGCGACCCTTTATCGCTAATGAACTCGTTAGACGACAGACAAACGTCGTTGGCAATCGAACCGCCCAAATTTCACCGCCACTGGAAAGTGGAAACTCTTCCTCCCTCTTCCTATTCCTCCCGCTCTTGAAAGTCTTTGTCATCTGTCAGTCGACTGTTAAAAACTACTAATAAAGTCATGTCGTTAGCAGCAATTCCCTGCTTTTTTCCGTAATTTTTTATCTGAACAATTCCAGGTAAGGATTTTTAAGACGAAAAAGTAATTATTCAGGCGATTACGATTAAGCGATCAAATAAGAATAGAATTCGTGTTTACAAGTATCCAAACAAGATATGCAAATTATTTAAACTTTGTTTAATGAAATAATGCAATGAAATTACCTTCTTTCGTTTGCACTTCTATGATTTTTTTTGTGCAAGATTTTAACTTGAAATTTTATTTAACTCATGTTTAGCCCTTTACCGTTTATAGTAGTACGTTTCAAGCTTTGCAAGGTAAATTTTTAGGTACAAATAATAGATGAAATGGATAAATATAAATCTTTTATTCGTATCGATTATTATTATAGATAAAATAATTAACAAAAATAAAGTAGAAATAAAATATTTCTTGTAAAATTATTAAATTTACTTTTTTTTTGCCGGCCAGGTGACCGAGAGGGCGTAGCCTTTCTAGTTCTCGAGTCACCTGGTCGTGGGTTCGAATCCCGCCGTGGGCATGGATGTTTGTGTTTGTCCCGGGATGCGTACAGATATAACTTGCGTAAAAGGCGCAAAATAACCTTAGTAGTCGACGCCAACTTTTAAACCAAACCAAATTTACTTTTAAAATCAAAATTATAAGGTCCTTTAAAGGTTATTTGAAAATCAAGTACAGATTATGTTTCGTAAATTAATTTTTAAAGTTTAGTTTAAGCATACCTTTGTGTCTACTGAAAAGTAAAATAGGTATGTCCAAAACTGATGACTGCAGAATGTGGACTCCATGCAGAGCAAAGTTAATTAGGCTTATGCTATCATTCTTTGTACGAAATTTTTCTTCACACTCTCCTAAGAATCTAATTTCAGTCTTTTTTGAGCCAGACTTTAATAGAGTACAAAAAATCTCTTAAAAATTTTACGGAAATATTTTAAAAGACAAAACGTAGTTGTAAAATTTGACTGCTAAAATATGTTTTAAAATGAGACCATATGTTCTTTTTCAGTTTCAATAAAGTATCATGGACACATTCTTTAAATTTTAAAGTTCATATTATCGTTTAGTTGATCTGGCACCTGCTTACTCAAACAAGGTTTGAGTTGTGGGTTCAGTTCTTATTTAGCAATTTTTTTGATGGAAACATTTATCAATTTCTTCTCTATTTCGCTGAATACATTTGCATCCCTTTAGTTGACCTGGCGTATCAAATTTTTTGGTATAAAGTAAATCGTTACATTTTGACTCTTTTTCTTTATAAGATTCGAGTATTCTGTTTTTTATTTTGTTTATTTTTATTTTTGCATCTCAGGGGAGAAGCAACGAAGCAGTCATTAAAGACTCTATATTGTTTATATACTATCCCAATCTGAATCTTTTATCCAATTGGCAATAAATGTAATGATGCTTGGATTCCACTAGCACTCTATGCCCGCAAGTTTGGCCAAGTTTATTATATTTTGCAAATCATACAGTTGGAAGTTTTATTGAAACAGTTGTCGTTAAGGGAAAACAGTTTTAATTTTTAAGTAGCAGAAGTATGGAGATACGAGGCGTGTCCGGAAAATAAGTTTATATCGGCTAGTATTCTTTCAAAAAAGGTTTATTTGATAAAATATCCATTACAACTTATTTAGTGATACAGGGGTTATTTTTCGACGTAATTGCTACCATTGTCTAAACACTTGTTAAGTCTAGGACCTAACTTCCATTGTCTAGTCATAGAATTCTGGCGCCTGCTGCTGGAGCCACATTTCAATCTCGTGCTTGAACTCTTCGTCATCGTGAAAGCGTTGTCCGGCAAGATGTTTTCTTCAGGTTAATAAACAAGTGCAGAAATTCATCAAAAACTACACACGGCCTATCGCCTCTGTGTTCGTCATGAACATCGGTCCTGTCCCCAGAGAATTCTCGACACCACTTCGTTACATCTTTCTATAAATGGGAACAACTGTTTTGTGAATATCCGCTGGGCGCTTATCTTGTGCTTGGAAAAACATATGACGGAGCGCATTTCACATTTGGCGGGATTCTGAATCGCCACAGCTAATGTACGAGGAACACCCGCGAGAGGGAAGTGGAAGGCTAACAGTTAAAACCAGTATAGCACTAAAATATTACTTGTTCACCTACAGGGGTTGTAACATTACTTTTCGGATACGCTTCGTATTTATTGGTTTACCATATCCGTCTGTCCCCTTAATATTTTCTACATTTTGTGACATAGAAGGTTGAAATTCGGAATGTATACTTCGTCCAACAAGAGAAAAACAGGGTGTGTTTCCGGTCTGATATCGACTACTCACTCATCCGCAATGCTTTGTGGGATCTCTCCTTCAGCGGCTGCACAAGTCAATTTGTAATGGCGACGCCCGTGCAACAACTCTTCAGCCAAACAAGGAAAAACTATTCCCAGCCAGGCTAGGGAGATTTGTGTGGAACGTATTTTGCTACTTTAAAGGAAAATAGTGTTTTAAAAGCTCATCTGCTTTGATAGAAGAAACTTCCAAGGCAAAGCAAGTTTCTTTTTCTTGCGTTCGAACAATTGTTCAAGAAGGAAACGAAGCGTCTTCATGCGAAGCTACCACCCCCCCTCTCCTCGCTTTTCGACTCCCGGAAAGAAAAGGCCCAGGGAATCTCGAACAACGATATATATAAAATTGAGTTAAAAGATAATTTTATGAAGGGTACAACATTTTTAATTATAATTAAAGCAAAGCAATTGAATAATATTAAAGCTTCTGCTGTAATATTATAAAGCGCTTCTTCAATGAGATATGAGACAGAAGTGATTAAGCGCATGAGGCCCCCTTTCTCTGATTGGCTAATCTGAAACTTCCTGTGACACACCCTGTTTTCTCTTATAGCTTGCTATGGTGTATGCTACTTTATTATTCAGTTTGGTTTTGATTGGGCCAATGGGATCGGAGTTACAGGCATAGGAGTTACAGGGGTCCCTCTGTATACAGGGTAATTAAAAAACTAGGGAGTGATTTTTCAAAAGAAAAGTAACAAAAAAATTCTTATCAACAAGCGTCCGGAAATGCATAGTTTCCAAGGAAATGGCAAAAATTATATACACGATATCATACTCTCATAACAACACAGTGTGTTTTTTTCTGTTACAGAATTACTTTTGAATGATAGCAGTAGCGGTACAACGGTCCGGTATTCATATAAGGAAAAAACCGAGATTGTCTTCTCATACCGAGAAGCATGGGAATAGTCAAGAGGCCGCACGGATGTACCAAGGAAAGCACCCCGATAGACAGCACCACCTGATTCACAAATGGTTTGCAACCATCTTTCAACATTTGTGTGAGAAGGCGTCCTTTGATGGAAGAAGCAAACACGGAGGGCGTATTGAGAAGATACCCCGTACAAGAGTATTAGGGAAATATGAGAAAAGACGCTATAAATCAAGGGTCTTCCATCGTAAGAAGGAGAGAAGAGCAGCTAGTGAAGTCAAGTTAGCAATTGATGACGTCGAGAAGAGCAAAGAAGTGACGTCGAGAGCGAGACGGGCTCGAGAGTGAGAAAGACAGAAGAAAAGTTGGCGGGAAACGAGAAGGTATGGAGAGACGAGCGACGATGGTATGGCGAATCGAAGTTTGGCGGTTTTACCTGTGAAATCCTGTGGAAGCATTCTTGCGGAGCGAGGGGCGAATTCTCAGCAAGAGGAGTCGGAGCTGGGAGAAACAGCGCAGGTTGCAGAGTTCGCCTTTAAAAGTAAGAATACAGTTTCCTATATTCCGTCGCGTGCTACGCCGCAAGTAATAGACACTCGGCCACAGCCCGTAAAAGCTCCATTGATATTGTCTACAAACTTTATCACGGAGATTGAGTTTGTTTTCTGGTGGCGAACGAAGGCGGCCACAAACTCCATTATTGTCTATCAGCTACGTCGGGCCAAAGAAGTTTTTCCGTCGGGTTTCTCGGCGTGCTGCGAAGTGAAGCGAGGCCAATGGAGGATGTCCACGTAACTCGCGCGCCCTCTTGTAACAACATTGTCAACCCTCATTCCGGGTCTGAAAGCATGACTCGCTGTGCCTTCCTACAAAAATTATAAAAATAAAGCAACCACATGGCACTGTTTTCCGAAAAATCAAAATAATGATATATTTACTGCAGCTCTGAATGGCTTCTCAAGTTTCTAAACAAACTTTTTAAAAATAGATTATTACAATTAGTTAACTGCTTTCCAGTAAAAAATGTGCAGAGTAATTAATAACCATTTCCTTAATTTATTATTCCATTTTATTAAGTAATTCTGTAATCAAACACGGGGCTGGCTTCATGTGCAACGTCGAGTAATACGTTGCGTTGGTGAGGGGGTATGTATCGCAGTGCTTTATAATTTTAAATAAAAATAGCATTCATGGATGCTTACCTCATCTTTTAAATTATTTCGAGACGAATAATTGTACAGCAAAATTAAAGTAGTTTTATCCTTAATAACAGTGCTCTAACTGCAATTCTTTGGCGACCGCCGCTAACGATTTTGCTTTCCGTCTTCCCGCCATGTTTGTTGAACTCTGCGCACTTCCGGAGCGCTCCACTGCTGCGTAACGCTATCGCTTCCACGGTGTGCTTGCGCGAAAAAAAAAGGCTATGTGGGGTTCCCTTGTAAGTAAAGAAAAAGAAATTAATTTATCAGAGGTTTTTTGAGGTAATTCATGTTTTCAGTGTTGGTAGCGCACATGGTGACCTGGTTGACCACTTTCAAAATAAGCCACTAGATGGCAGTAAAACAATATCGCATACGCAATTTCTATCGTGGACATCGTCCATTGGCTTGGAAGTAATTTTATTTCGTACGAACTTTTCTAAGTTAGCCCATTCCCTGCTGTATCAGTGCCTACCGACGGTTATTTCTTTTTAACTGGGTTATAGTAATTCGTAGCACAGGAGTAGGAGGTCTCGTTATCCCCTGAACATTATAATTCGGGTTGCTATGTCGCCCGCTATTTTCAATTACACGAGTGTTGCAGTGTTAGAATGGGTTTTATTACTTACCTACGGTGCCTAATTCTTTTCTAGTGAGCTTACCTTGTACTGCGCAAAATAGAGAGTCGACCTAGGTGCAGTTTGTGACCGGAATTTTTTTTTTTTTTTTTTTTTTTTTTTTTTTTTTTTTTTTTTTTTTTTGTGAGCAGCATGGAGCTCTGTTTTCGTTGCATTTAGGCCAATCTCCAGGATTAGTGTACGGCGATTGTAAGACGGGAACCAAGGAGAATTCTTTCCCGATCTATTGGTCGGAGATTTATACTTATTTCACATGGGATAATTCAAACCCAGCCAGCCCGCGCTGGCCCGGTTATTTTGTTTTATTACATCTGAATGAAAATTGAGCCAATGCGAGCTGGACCGCGCCACATCCTTCGCAAGTGAGCCAGCACGGCACGCTATCACAACCGTGCCAAGGCGTCTGGCCCGGGCCAGCTATCCCACAATGCAATGCGAACGCGCGACGATTTGAAACATGGCTGAAAGCGTGGCCCATTCTTCGCTGTGTTGATAGCGCTACAACTGACTATTTCTCCATCGCCAGCCTTTTCTACATCCACAAGTTCAAGTTTCGTTCATCAAAATCGTCAACATGATTTCTCTAATTTCCCATCTTCGTTTCATTATCAGCATACGACGATATCTATTCATTCGCCTTCGTCGCATATAACAGAGTAAAAGAAAAAGCGATTCTTTCTGTTTGCTGTTCATCTCGATCTCGGTACTCGCACACTAGAGGAGAGAAGCTGAGCCGGAAGCCGTCTAATGGAAAGAGCATGCTCAGCAACTACTTCCGGAGAAACGAGAGCCGCGCTTTATTTCTCACGTATGAAAAGCGATTTCTGGAGAACCGTGCTGGAGTTAGCTTAACTAGAGTTAGCCACAATTATCCCATGTGAAAGAAGTATTAGTCTGTACACGTCCCGGGTGGACGTCCTGTATCTTACAAGCTAAGCAGGGGTTTTTTAGTTACCTTGTTTTTTTTTAATTACCTAATTTGTCCATTGAGTCTCCGTCTTGTTATTAATGTTGTGTACCCTCCCGTTTGAAGTGAATTATCAAGCGGCTAATTAACTATTTCGTAGGGATCTTTTCATTCCATCAGATTGTTGTCTTAAGCCCATTATACTTTAATCTTTTATTTGTAATGCTCATTATTTAAGATAATTAAATTGTTTAATTCCCAAATTAACTTTTGTGTACTTCTGTTGGGTACTACAGCTTTACCGCGCTTATTCCACTGCGTTACCAATCTGCTTAAGAATTTTATACCTAACAAAGAGCCAGTACTTGATGTGGAGACACTCGAACAGCGTGTCAATGCTGCCTGTCACAGTAATGTCATTTTCTGTACTAATTGCTCTTACAGAGACAAACCGTCCATTTCCGAAAATATGTTCATATGAGATTTTTTGTCCCCATTCTGGTCAGGAATCGCCTCCTGAACTTTGTCTTTATTGTTTTGCTTAAACCTGTATCTGGTATCGAGATATGTACAGGAGTGAAACCTGGTATGAAGATTCTAGGCAAGATCTACATAGTTTGGGTCAAATTCTCTCAAAGGGGGTCGGAGTTGTGGGGTAGTTATGATGCTCACGTGGTCTTTAGAACTATCAACGTCTTCAAAGGGCAACATTTGCATGTGATATACCATTCGATCGGAAACGATGAGAAACGAAAAAAGGCAGAGTTCTTTTCCACTTTCTAAATATTACGTTCGTAAAAATCAATTTTTTTGATGATGAAATGAGGGTTAAAACTGCGGATAAAAGCAAAAAGTAGAAACTCAGGGTTTCCGGTACTTTCCTATACCTTCCTCGGGGGGGGGGGGGGGGGGAATTTTTTGTTCGTATTAAAAGCAAATTGTAAAATTTAAAATGAGTTCCTCAAAATGCAAACAACAAATGCAAACATAAAAGATTTTTGTTATTACTTTTCAGGAAGATTAATCGCCAATTCTCCGGATCTTTTGTCACCGGATTTAAATATGACTGTTGCAAAAAGACCGTTGATGTATTCCTTAAAATCAGTCTTCAGTCCTAAGTCCTTTGTCCGATAAGGATCTTTTTGACAGGCCCTTCTCGTAACAACTCCTTTTTAATAATTTAATATCATTGTCTATCTCAGATTTAGCTTCCTTGGTATTTAGAGCGAGTAAAATTTGGTTAAAAAATTATCATAAGTTGTTAATTTCAGATTCAACGAAAGTTAGGTAAATCGGACTTGTCACAGCTGCACAGAGGGTTGTGCTGATTGACGAGCCTTGCATTGTATCTCTTAGAGTCTGCCGTAATTCGTCCATCGGATGTTCGTATGAAATTAGTGCACCCTATTAAATGATCGTTCAATAACGATAAAAGTAGATCTACATAGCTCTTATCTCTCATTGCTTCGTCACACGATAAAGTGTTATTTATTCAATATGATGTTCTGTCGTTTTATCATTTGTTTAAAAAATGTGGATTGAAAATTTTCCGGAATGACAATGAAATGACCATGAAAACCATTACAGCGTCGATTACTGTTTTTCCACCCGTGAGCATTTTGAATTTCTTGAACAGGTGCAGGATAATGAATTAGCAAAATTCTTTGAAGTCTCAAAAAATTGATGCCATCACCTTTGAAGCTAACTGAATAATCTTTGTGTTCTTCGGATCCGATTCACCGTATACAATGCAGTGCTTTAATTACCTCTTTGCTTCTTGTGTATAGTAGTGAATCCAGACCTTAACTATGATCGAATACCGCCTCATGAAATGCGTTGGACTCCTCTTAAACATTTACACACCGTAGACTGGCTCGAATGCTGTATTTTGCTACGGATTGAGTAAATGCGGAACCCATCTGGTGGAAAAATTTTTTAAACCGAAATCATTATTTAAAACTTCAACAACTCGTTCATAAGAGAAGCCCACAGTTTTCACAATTTTTATTCGGCAATCTGTCAAAATCTTTTCATTTTTTTGACATCCTAAATGTGGTTCATCACCGGAATACATGTATCCACGCTGGAATTCTGAAATTCAAAAATTTACGTTGGAAAATAAAGCCAATGAATGCTCAGAGCATTTGATTGAAGAAGAGCGTCTATCCTGAATTTGATTTCCGTTGCAGTTTTTCCCTCCAAATGAAAAACTTTAGTGGCGGCTCGAATTTCGTTCTTATCCACGATTGAAAACACAAAGTTGTTTCACCGGATCAATAATTTGAAATTTGCAGTCGGTTCATATGAAAAGTGTTGACATCGCAATGAGCAGAGTCAATGAAAGGAAGTTGATTATGGCAACGACATAAGAACTACCATCTAGCGGCGATTCAGAAAATTTTTCAGTCCATTGTTGAAAATGCGATAACCTACGATAACCTATGCTTTTATAATTTTTTCTCATTTACGTTTTCATTTAATTTTCTGTTTTGCTATTCTCTTAAACGTTAAAGTTTATCTTTAAGTAATGCAAATAAATCTCTGACTTTACTTCTTCGATTGGTTCTTCTGCGCCTATCGAGAAGCTAAAGTTCTTCTGCACTGTCCTAGATAATGTGCGTCTGGTCAATCTGTAATTGTGCCAGATGTGATTTATACCCTATTCTAGCCAGATGCCACTGGTCATGATCAATGAGCATTCGTGTCGATCTTTGTGCTGCCCACATTGGATATAATGCCTTCAACGAGACACTCCCAGTACACGCTTGATACCGTAGATCGAAGTATATTGAATGTCCATGCAATTTTGAAAATGGTAAATCCCATCCGTTGGGCATCACTATCATGCCCCGTTCAAACTGATAATTCTTTTCGAATTGCCATGAGCATTGCTAAGATTGACTCATGAACATCTTCATTTTAAAACTGTTGATTGTAATTCTTAATATTATATGCTTAAATAATTGATTGCTGTTTTATGCTGTTTTGTAGTAATTCAGTGTTATTTTGAAAAAAGTGTTGTTGAGGTGAACCGTTCATGCCTAGAACGTTTTTAGATATTTTCATATAATAAATAACGCAAATAGCCTGTCAAATACAAGAACATATCGTGGGCCCTCTGCGTTCATCATTCATTAGCGATGTTTTCGATTGTAATAGCCTTTATTATTATAACAGGAACTTTTAACAAATATTCTTTAAAATGATTTCAATTAATTCTGGCGTTTTCTTTTTTGTAAAGCCCCCTCTTTAATAAGAGCGCATTTGCTGTTCAACTCGATGTAGTTCGCTTCTTATCTATTATCATTTCTTATCTTTGACTATTATTTGGGATCTAGATGTCCAACGTGAAAATGTGCTCTTTTCACCTGACTGAACGGGTATTTGCCCCCATCGCTTATTCTGGAAACGTTGTTAGAAATCGAATCAATGAAAATGCACATTTGTAACTTTTGGGTGTACATTAATTTTAATGTATTTCTTAATGCTTCCTGCCATTTTTCTACAAATAAATTCGTTGATGTTTTTCTTATGCAAATTGCAAAGGATACCAAAATATTTCATTCATTAAAAAATATATTGCACATATTTCCTATCTTTATTTATCTAATTAAAACATTCCTTCGTAATACCCTTTCGTTAATTAATTTTTAAATTTTTCTATTCTGAAAAATTTGCATGGATTTTTCAAATCAATCTTCAGTGCTTTATTAAAGTTGGATTAAGACGAGAATATATTCATTTTTTTAATTTTAACAGAAATGATTTGCAAAATCCATCAGAACCTCATTATGCATTTGAACAGATGCAAATTGGAGGGAAATTTCTCCCTCCTCCTAAGGTTTAATATGCAATCAGAAAAGCAATTGGGCTCGCTGCGGCCGCCAACGAGAAATTCATTCACGTTCCCTCTGTTCCTCTTCTCATTGGTTGCCGCCTGAGAACGGAACGTCATCTTGGGGGGGAGGGGGACCAGAAAATGTACAAATTTCCCTTTCTAGCAGACTCTCATCCTGGCCCGACCGCGGCCCGACCAAAACACCTTCCGCCTCCGATTAGGCTCGGAAATGAGAGAACCGCCACCAAGAACCATTTTAGTCGACTCGTCGGATCCCTTTAATTTAACGAGGTTATTAATATTGCTATAAATGATCTGTTAAACGTATCTTGGAAACCCTCTCTCTCTGGTATATTAAATTTCACAAAAAAAATAGTGAAGTGTAACTATAGAATCTT
The DNA here is from genome assembly GCA_023313115.1 of Rhysida immarginata. Lineage (NCBI taxonomy): Eukaryota > Metazoa > Arthropoda > Chilopoda > Scolopendromorpha > Scolopendridae > Rhysida > Rhysida immarginata. The sequence goes on from JAHWFO010001074.1 coordinate 11,669,746, forward strand.
ATAATCTTTAACGATTATTAATGTCCAAAAAATTTATGTATTACGTTTTATAAAATATTTATCTATTTATTTAGTCTTTTCCATTAATAACAGTGTTCGAACTTACTTCCAGCAATAGCCTGGATATTCGTAAGTAACTTTTGCTGAATATTTACGGGTGATTCGTAATCAGATGTGTTTAATAGAACCCTTGCATATTGCGCCTTTAAAAGGATCATAAATAAGAATAATTGCATAATTATAATATTTGGCAAAACATTCGTCACATACAGGGTGATTATAATTAAAGTTACGATTTCAAAAATCGATAATTTGAAAATATTCGTCAGAATGACCTGATATTTTAGCAGAACAATCATGAGGTAATGGAATTTTGTTTGGCGAAGGAAAATAAATATTTCCAAAATCTGCCGATAGATGGCGCTGGCAGGGTAATGTCAGGGGGAAAAAACAAAAATGGATTCGTGAAACACAAGAATGTTGTTAGCCAAAAGGAAACAATAGAGTTCCGGGGTTTACGAAAAATTTATTAGCGAAAAGACAAGAATACGTGTTTACAGTGACAACAGTAATAAAGCCAAAAAAACAGCTTCATGGAACAAACATCTTACTGATGATTAAAGCATTCAAGCAAAGAGCTGGTGTTCTGCATTTTTATGGCAGCTATGTCTGCGGTGCGCATGTCACGTATTAGTAATTTGCATATCTCCAGCGTCGGAATTGAATCGCCATCCTTTTAGTGATTGTTTTAGAAGGGCGAAGAATGGAAATCGCATGGGGACAAGTCGGGACTGTAAGGTAATGTTCTAAGATTTCAAGTTATGTGAGTGAGCAGATCTTGAATCTTTCGGACTACATGAGGGCGAGTATTATCATGCTGAAGGATAATATCATTTGTGAGTTTCCCAGGACGTTTATTCTTGATATTGGCATGTAAACTATGTAAGGTGTCCACTTTTAGCTGAAAAGATTAATCGACTATGCAGATGAAATATCAAAAGCAATAAATATTTAAGAATATCTCAAGAACGTTCGAATATCTTCCCTTCGGAGGCCAAAATTAAATAACAGCACGCAGATTATCTTTGGACGGAATGAACGCTAACTTCCACAACTGTTAGAAAGAAGCAACCAGCTAATATACATGTATACGACAGACATCTCAGTAGTGCTTAAACAAGTGCATATAAACAACTGCTTTCCTTTCTCTAGGCGATACCTTTGCGGATGTGCAATCCAAACGTGTTTTTTTTTTTTTAAACAATCCTCGTATTGCAGCCATGCATTAAAAATTAAAAAAGGGCAAATAAAAAAAGAAACCCTGGAAGCTTTATTAAGCCGGATTCGTTAGACTTTTAAACACAGGTCTATACTCATTTATTATATTTAACTTTTATTAAGTATGTTAGAGGAAAGTATAACTTTTTAAATAATTTTTTGGGCATTTCTGTCTTTGAGGGAAGATTGATTGGGCCTGTTGGTAATGTTGTTCGTTTGGGATTAATTTTTTTTTTTATTTTTTTATTTAGAAATTTCTCTTTTATAGTGTCTATATTCGTTATTGCTCAGAGTTTTTAGAATGTTTATAATGATGGGTAAGTGTCTACATTTGATATTCTACTGGTCGTAAGGCTAGATTTGGAGAACATGACCAAATTGCTTTACTTTAGAACGTTTAAGTTGCACCATTAATAAAATCAAAGGAATAAACCTTTTCACAGAGGCAATTACTTTGTTAGGATTGTGTTATGATCTTAATTCACTTTTCAAGAGAGTTTTCAAGATTATGTTAACGCTTTTCTGAACGAGTGATGAATTTGTCTATCCCTAGTAAGTAACCGCGGTGTGCTCCTATTTTTGCGACCGAGCCAAAAAATTACTCTCGTACCTTCATCGGACGAAATGGCTGACCTTCACTTCGTTTTTTCTTCTTCTAACAAATACATGGGTGTAGCCGGGAAAGGGATAAATAGGGAGGATGATTTCATATATCTAGAAGGTTTGCCTGCCCACGCGGTGCTTCTCTGTCAGATTTCTACGCCCTTTTACAAGTTGTTGGCATCGCTTAATGATGTCTTGCCGAGGCTTTGCATTGTTCCCATTCAAGTAAATATTTTGCGATGAATTTTCAAGTAATTACATTTTTATTCTATATAAGCAAAAACATTACGCTGATATAGAAATTTAAATAGTAATTCATTATACTAACTATTAAGAACGAGAGAAATACGCATTTTGACATTTATTACGTTTAATATAGATCGGTTTCTGTTTTGAACAATATTTCCAAGCGGCCAGATTTTTCTTACAGGAAAACGACAGAATGAATATTTAATCCATTTTATATTAAAAACACATTCTTGCGAATATCATCGTCTCTCTCGAAATCTTTACGAGACTGGATTGCTGGAGAAATGGACGGACATACACTAGAGCATATTTTTCTTCTGAACCTTTAATGCATAAGAAGTAATTATTTCTGCCACATTAAGGATTTGCGCCGCACTCTGTTATTTACATCGCGCCAGTTTTTATTTTGCCAGTCATTACCTCCAGGTGTTGCAGCTTGGGAGGGTTTATTGGGGTGCGAAATGGTGGTTTCCATCTTCTGCATCGACTCAGTTTCCTTTCTAATTCCTTTTCCACCCCCGCTTAGCTATTATGTTGGAGTTCGTTTCTATCGTAATCTTCGCAGGAAGGACAGAGATGGTTAAAGCCAAAGGTCGGACATAATATGATGCTTTGGATGGTCCACTCCTTTCCGTTTTAAACGTAAACCCCTTTAACCCCAGAGATAAAACATTACATTAGACGACTTGCATTAGGAGATAAACCTAAGAGAGGGGAAAGGGAGATGCTACTATCTGAAACGACTCATTATCTTTTCACTTATAATGCATATCTCATCCGTTATTTAAATTTCAGACGGCTTACTTCCGTTTGTTTTTAAGAAAATATTTTCTAAAATGCCATTAACTTCCTCTTCCCCATCCATTTTGTTAGTGTAGAGTTTCAATATTGATTAAATAAAAAAATTAAATTATCACAGATTATCACAAATTAAATGATCATTTTCTGAATTAGTCCATCCTTGAATAAGCTGAAATTTGATCTTGGAATTAAATTTTGATCATTAGTTTGGTTATGTTTGCTTTTAAATGCTCAGGTTTCAGACAACAAGATATGGTCTCGTGAAAAAAATCTTCTTTATGAAATCATCCAGTGAAGTGAACATATTAAGAACTATACCCTCAAGAGCATTTTATCTTGCTTTATACAGTGTGCAAAAAAAATTAGAGAAATAAAGAGAGCATGTGCGACTGATGCGACTAATATTGAAAGTAGAATATAGTTTTATGTAAGCTATACAGGAATATTAGCGTGAAGGAGCACATTAGTGAATTCTATACAGTATTATTATTTAAAGTACTTAATGCGATATGCTTTGCAATGATATATTTACTTGCACAATAAGAAAAAAAATGCCTTTAGAGTCTGTATTAGGTCTCTAGCAGGTTGCATGGTCGCCTTGAACGACTAGAGTGCTCACACCTGTTCGGCATGGAATTGATGAAGCTATCGAAGAGGTCTTGATATTTCCTTTCGCCATTCCTTAATGAGGGCAATCACGAAGATGCCAACGGAGATGTATTGAGCGAATCGTTCATTAAAAAGAAACGAATTGCCGACGGTTTCAGCAGAAGGCATGAAAGTAGATCTAAGAATATCGCCTGTATATCTTTGAGTCGTCACACTGCAGATAAAATTTGGATGTTATTTCCTGTTATTCCCTTTAGATATTGAATCTCGTCTCGTTAAAGATTCCACTTACAGGGTCGAACACAGATTACATTTTTATGACCACCCCCTACGTTTGTCTTCGCGGTTGCCCAGCCGAGGAACTATATCACGTGTTCGGAATTGGTTAGGTGACTACATAAGGTAGGTTTCTACTTTGTTAAAAACATATCACTCATTGCTGCAATGGTAGGAAACGTCATTTATCAGATCTGGAAAAGGGGATGATAATCGGCTTTCGGGCCAAGGGTGGCACCATTTCGGAAACCGCGCAGTTTGTGAACTGTTCTCGTGCTGCTGTAGTTAAAGTGTACCATGACTGGGAAAATGGGAGCGTTCAGAATAAATGGTATGGAAACTGTGGAGCACCACGTGCCATTGATGAGAGAAGTGAACGTCAGCTGCAAAGGTGTGTGAAGGCCAACCGAAGACTATAGTGGACCAATTTACCGCTCAAACCAACGAGGGTGCTACCAGGCATGTCTCTAAAAACCACAGTACAGAGAACCCTGCTCCGTATGGGCCTCCGCAGCAGACGGATGGTCACCGCACCCATGCCGACGAATGTTAATCACCAAGAATGGCTTCAATTTGCCCAACAGTACAGAAACTGGGCCACTTCTGACTGGAAAAAGGTTGCCTTCTCCGATGAGTCACGATTTCTGCTCCACAGAAGTGACGGACGTTAGCGGGTGAGGCGAGAAACCTCCGAGAACAAGCATTCCTTAATGACAAGGATGCGACGTGTCATACGGCTGCAATTGTTTGGGGGTGGTCTGAGGAACACGACCAAGAGTTCCAAGTACTACCCTGCCCCCCCCCCTAATTCCCCAGACCTCAACCCAATCGAGAACCTTTGAGATCACCTCGATCGTCATGTGCGTGCTATGGAACAACCACCGCGTAACCTTCACAGCTATCGGATGCTTTACAGTCTGCATGGCAACAGCTACCAGTAGAAACCTACCAGAAACTTATTGACTCACTCCCACGCCGTCTAGCTATTGTCCGTGCAGCTAAAGACGGTTGTTCGGGATATTAGCTGGTGGTCATAATAATGTGACTCGATTCTGTATGTGTCCCCAATCAAGGTGGATTTTATTCCAATTACTACGAGCGGTACGAATTTTGTGCGGTTGAAAGGACACCTAGCACTGAACTTGCATGCATAAAAGTCACCTTGTTGATGGTTATCGCGGATAGTTTGCATTGAAAACATTAAATCATGATGTTGCGACATTCCCACAACTCTTCAAGAAATTATGTCTCACCTCTGACGCCGCAGAATAAAGAAGTTCTTGGAACCCCCTATTTTATATGTATTTTGATGTCACAGAGGTTATCTTATATTTTGCGTTTTCCACGTTTCTGTTACCTGTCGATTGTGTTATGCCAAGCAGTATTTTATAATAAGGAACATTTGTCGCATAACAGAAAATATTTATATATAAAAAGACTATCAGTGAATAATAGCAAAAACACTAGGATTTTTCTTTCATATACAAATTGTCAAGAACCACAAAAATATGTCTTTCATCTAATGGACCCCGTCTTCTCTGTTTCTAATTTTTATGTGAATTTCGTTCAGTGTAAGTACGAGGATGGGTCAAATAAAAATCGCAAAATTGTAATTAAAATTCCAAATTTCGTTCTAATTCTGCAGATCCGTTAAAAACAAATTGTAGAAATATCCGGTAGGTGGCAGGAAAGTAGAGACAAGCAAACAAAGTCGCAGCAGCAGTTTAAAGAGGACCGCCCCACTTCAAACATGCACCAAAAGTTTATGAATGGTGATGCATGTTTGTCATAGTGGCAAGTTGTGTGACAGCAATATCAGACGCCCCTCGCCCGGCTCAGGCACAACGAATTGTGACGCCAGAGAATATTGCAACAGTTGAAGGCTTAGTGTTGGAATATCGCCGAGTAATGATTGATGAAATTGCAGAATTGTTAGACATTAGTGATGGTTCAGCCCACCACATCATTTCAATAGGTGTCACACCGTTACTACACAAAAATTGGATAACTGAACGATGTTTTTCTTTGGTGCATGTTTGAAGTGGGATGGCCATCTTTAAACTGCTGCTGTGACGTTGTTTGCTTGTCTCTACTTTCCTATCACCTACCAGATATTTCTACAACTCATTTTTAACAGATTTGCTGAATTAGAATACTGTGGGGCGAAATTTGGAATTTTAATTACAATTTTGCGGTTTTCATTTGACTCACCCTCGTATTTTAAATTTTTTTATCGGAATCGCATTCACTCATTAAATAATTTACTATGAACATATAAAATTGTTTATAAATGTAGGAAACAAACAGTTTCCTTAAGCTTAATTTAATTTTTATTTATTATAAAGCCCAGAACTGTACTGTATGACGAAGACGCTGCCATATAGTGTTAATTTGGATTCTACTTGCATAAGATACCCAGGGCAAAATTTTTTTCTTCCTCTTATGTTTGACAGGTAATTCTCTTGTATATTGAAATTACCTTTTTTATAGCTTCTTAACCACATTTTCATATTTTCTACTTTTCTAGACTGTAACGCTTAGGCAATAGGTACCAGCAAAGACTGGGTTTTCGACTATTCCAGTTAAAATGAATATTTAATTATTTCATTCAAACCAATTCCTTACGGTCCATTATCCAACATAGATTCGGCCAAAAGGGATATGAGAAGAGAAACGAAAGTCAGTTTTTGTAACCTCAACGATAAAATTCTTGTCCTTAATTAAAATAAATGACCTTACATAATATGTTGGATGCATTTTGACCATTGGTGCGTTAATACCTGCACGATGTCGGAAGGGCTAAGATCTGCTTGATGTTTTCTGCACAAATCTTTCTGAGCGAGTAGGGTTGGTGCTCTTAGGTTCTCACCTAGCCAAAAGAAACTACAAAGAACAAATAAATACGAAACCACAATTCCACAATAAGAAATTGTGGTTTCGTATTTATTTGTTCTTTATAGTTACTCTTTGTCCACAGTTTCTGGCCATTTACGCTTGTATTAACCAAAAGAATACTAAAATTCTTCTGTGTCAACATTATTAAGAAATTTCCTTTCTGTACTTCGAGTGGCCTATGTTATATTAAGCTTACGTCACAAACAGCCGCGAGGGGAACGGTCGATGGGTCCGAAAGTCCAAGATGAGATCGGCGAGAGGAGTTCACTTTCATTTGTAAAGATGAATGTCTCCCTCGCTTCTAGCCATCTGATGCGATCAAATCAACAGACACCACCGTTTCTCACCTTGACTGCGTTCTAAGACACCTCCCTAAGCAATTAATGATGATATGAGACGCTCCCTTAACACAAGCTTTTATAGAGGAGAGGTAATAATGAGGAGGACAACGTCTCGTTTTAAATAATGGGGAAACTGAGAGCCCCTTCCTGTTAGCAATTTTTTTCCTGAACAAGTGACAGATATTCTAATTTATATTGTTTATTGTAACATTAATTTATTTCATTAAATTCATAAATTCAAGGACCTTTTTTTTTAAACCCACGAAACATTATTTCAATTTTTATAATATAATTTTATTCTTTATAATCCTTGATATATATAGCCTCCTCCATACGACTTTTACAAAGTCATACCTGTATAGTAAATAAACTTCCCGATGAGCTCCGATTCTGCTCAGAAAGAATAGGTAATATGGAATAACACTTTAATGCATAATTAAAGGAGTGAAATGCTATTTGGTTCCATTTGTCTAGTCACGCATTCCATAATCTCTTAAGCCTTAAAAGGTGAATCCTAATCAATTTTGATAAAATTATGCAGGAACCAAGAATAACTCTTTGGAACATGGCATTCCTTAAATCTGAGTTAAAAATTTATCCATTTAAAAAATATTAATGCATTTTTAAGATATTAAAAGAAATTTACCCTTTTAAAAGATATTTTAAAGAATTGGATTGTATCAGACAACAATTCGTATCGTCATCAACACAACAATTGGCTTTGCTTTTTTTTTTTTTTATCGATCCGTAACGTCTGCGAAGGAACTTTCTTTTGATTGATATATCAATATATAACACTTCCGGGAAGATAAAGGCATTTTTCTTATTCATATGAAATTGCTAGAATACATTTTTATAGAAGAAAATAGTTATGATGAAAATAGCATTGATAGGCATTTTGTACAAAAGTGAGGAAAGGGAAAAAAAATATCTTCATAAAAATAACTAGACTCTGCCTACTCATTTGACAATTAGACAGAACGTTACAATGAAATTTCTGAGGGCCCATTTTGGTTTCGGATAGAAGAAGTATCTGATATTTATTCAGTCGAAGCACTTACAAATAATGAATAATCCTGTGGCATGTTCGTTTCAAATTTTTATAATTAAAAAAAAAATTTATTTGGAAAGTGTTTTCCTTTCAATTCACTGTGCTAACAAAATGCTCTGCAACTTTGAAAAAAAAGTTTTTGTAAACACGCTAAAGGAGTTGCCATTATGAAATCAGATTGCGCTATTTCCAAGAGAAAATCGAAGTAGGTAAAAAATATAATAATAATAATTAAGGACTGAAAGCAACTATTTATATATTTTTTGCCATTGATCGTCTAGCCCTCTGTCGCCACTCCCTTTCCCCAATTAAACTCGCTCTTGTTCTGCAGATGGTTCGAAGAATATTAAAAAAAAATCCTTCAACACTGAAGTTGGTTTGTCCGTTTATTTCATTTATATGTACAATAATTAGGAAAGTTCGGTTGAATTAATGTCAGTAATGCTATTACCATAATAATAATAATAATATTAATGCGGGTGACGCAGGAAGATGAAAACAAGACTGAGGTGATCCGTCATTTCCGTTTTCCATAATTTCCGAACTTTTATTATGTAAGAGCGCTAACGAGTGTGAGTCGGGTTTTATATTAGCTGCAATTTGTCGTTTTTTGAAAAAATAAGTTACAATGTAAATTCCATTAGTTGATTACAAAAATACGAAAACACAAAATCTGTTCACGCTAAAATTAAAAATTTTAAAAATATCTATAATTTAGGTTAGGAGGACAGTTGTTAGATGATTTATAAGCAGTTATTCAAATTTGCATTCTTTAGAATTATTACAAAGTTATTTAAAACAACTTGTTACAAAGGGATAGCATTATCTTTACTTTATACAAACTTTAAAATTTTATATGCCATATCAGATGTTTAAGTTACGATAAGTACATTATAAATTTTTACTCTAAAAAATTAAAGGTCATCAAATCCTCATCAATATTTAGAAATATTGCGGAATTGTTAATATATGAATAATCATAGCACAGGTGAGATGATGGCATTGGATAAGGAAGGATTTTTGTTCGATAGAAAATCAATGGTCATTGAACTTTCATAGAACGTAAAAAGGAAGAGAGAAACACTTAAACCAGGAACATGGGCTATTTAGATCCTTAAGGTTGGAGACGGAAAGAATACAAATTTTTTATACATTGAATATTAAATAAAAACCTTATTTTATAAATTCCCATTGATTTACTTTGCTTTCCAAATCGGAAAACTCTGTTAGACTCAATTCTACGCAATGCATTGTACACAAGATGCAAAGGAAGCGGATTTAATGCGAACATTTCCTCTTTATCTCTTGTATTTTTCAAAGCATCCATGTTGTGATGTGTCCATGTTTTTTCTTATAAGCATATGCAGAAAAGTGCTTGCTGCATTCACTCTCCTAGAACTCAAGTCTCTGAAGAATTTGTAGATATTAAATGAATGAGTCAAGGGAAGGATGTGGAAGGGAATTCGAATTGACTGAAATTTCTCGTTTGCATGGCTGGGTTCATTGGAGGGGTTGGCCATGATTGATAGACAGCAGATGGAAAGAGAGCCACCGCCCTGCAGAGTGGGCATCGATCCCCGACACCATTAGCAAAGAGGAGTAGGAAGCAAATTAATCAATTAGTGCGCTATTAATTAATCACCACTTGATTTCAATTAACATAATCAACTTACATGATTTTAGCTGATGGATAGCTACACGGATGACCCATCTTGTAAAATGTAGTGTAAGTTTATTTCTGTATAACTATTTAGCATTTATATTTCTCAACCGAGACTAAATCTAAGAGAGGGTTTTATATGTGTCAAAAAAACTGCCTAAAAATTTATTCGTCAAGTATTTGGTCACAGGAAACTAAAGATAAATAATTTGGAATCTCGTCTTACTGTCGGGATGATGTTTGTGATCTGTCGAAATATTATATAAAAGGATTTTAAATTGCACCGAAATAATAGAGCAGTTAATGAGACTTAATAAGTACATGCGTATACTTATTGAGGTTTTTTTTATTCCAAACAATTTTTGTGGGTCTAGCCTAATCATCTTTAATAACTGGAATTTTATTCGGCACGCTTAAATTAAAATGCATGCAATTGTCATAACAGTACCGTGAATAGATGTTTTAATTCGATTTGAATGTACTGTCGACATTTGATATGTCCTCATTTATCATTAAATTAAGTTAGCTTTTAATATCTTCAATGTCAGTGAGCTTATTTCATGTTGCCACATTGGAGATGAAGTTAAAGCTGATATAACTCGGTGTTATTAAAGTAGAGTTATCAAAACAACGCACTGCAATCGATACAAAATTATAGAATATAGCTTAACTCAGATGACTTGGTGAAAGTTTGAATTAATTACTATTTTTTAGAACTAATGAAAAACAAAATAGAAAAAAAAATGACAGAATTCACCAGATTTTTAAAATTAAAGGAAATTTTTAAATTATCAACAACAGAGACACTGATTATTTATTTCTCAACTATTTATTACTCTATTTCAATAGTTAGGATATGGTCTTTTTCAAAATAGTCCCCATTCACTCGAATGCGTTTATTGCAACTTTACTTTCAGTCCTCAGAGAACGATTTATTATGCCATTCTTTAGGAAGCCTCTCACATCTCTTTAACAGTGCTCCTGAGTTCTCATGTCGATGACTGTAGCTTGGACTTCAGTGCTGAGAATAGAAAAAACGTCAGAGCAAGATCGGGGTATAAACAGGATGTGTTTTATAGGTTATGTCGTATTTAGCCAAATATTCCAAAATGATATTTGCCGTAGGGGATCTTGCATTATCATGATGAAGTCATTATTCTCAACCCGGTGAATTTTTTCACTAGAATGCGTCTCCTCGGAATTTCCAACATTGACCTGGAATCTTATCTAATTGGAGTTTACGTGCTAGTTAAAGAAGCCTATCACCATTACTTCTTTGCAGAAGGAACTACTTTCGCTTATTTATGTTGACAAACCTGGAGATTTCTATATAGTACCGGCCTGCTTCTCTCGGGGTCATAATGATATGCAGCCATATCTCGTCACGGTTTCCATTAGAGCAGCCTGGAAGTTCAAGAGTTGTCGGTGCAAGTAAAGATGATCTTGGATATTTGTGAATGCACCATAATGTAAATATTCAATGAATCACTGAGCTGACATCGTAAACGATCTTCACGGGTGATCGAAGCAGTTATATGGATGTTGATTCCTGTGACAACATTAGCAGAAACTCCAATTTCAACTTATTTAACATTTGAAAATCTAACTTATTTATGCTATCTAAACACTCCAGCTATAACATAGTGCACATTCACCATAAACTCGCTGCAACTTTTCATAAGTATCCGTATCTCTAAGTTTTAAAAGCAAACCGAATTTTTATTGCTGCATACTGCTCTTCTCGTATCATTCCATTTCTTAATTAGAAAACAAAACATATTTCTCAAACCCTGACTAATGTGATGCTGCCATCTACAGATATGTACGAAAGCTTGCTCTTTTCAAATATAAACGTTGCGAAAATGTAAGTTGTAAGTGAAAGTTCTAAGAAAATCGGTCCTCGTATTTGAATTTAAGATATTCTCTTGGATTTCTCATTAATGCTCTTCTTCTAAGTCATTAAAGATGATTTATAGCAGTGATAATGAACATAATTATCGGTAGATTCCATTCAACTTTTGATGAGTCTTACATTTCAAAATTTGGGTTAGCCCCTGAGAAGTCGCTGTAGAAGAGCTAAGCAATAGCATTGAACCGTTGACCTTCTCAAGAACCGCAATGTAGTTTACCAGATAAATTGCCCCATAAAATGCAGATGAAATGCTCATGTTCTTTCTTAGTCTCGGAATTTACTTTCGGGCGAGAAAGCGAAAACAGCGAAAATATAGACGGAAAAATTGCAGTCATTCCAAAACAGAATAACAAAACAGAATGAAAAGACATGAAACCACTCGACAACAGAAGCTATTACAGTTAACTGGTAAGCAACGCATACTAGGCAGTAAGAAAAAAAAAATAAAATGGAATAAGATTTTTTACTGCGTATTAAATGTCTTCACGCTGCTTTCGCATAGCTCTTGTATATTTTCAGATTTCTCTGCATCCGCGCAAGTTAATCGAATCAGAAAAAAAGAGACGGTAAACAAGAATGGTATTTGTTCACTGAAAATAGAGGAAAATCAATTTGAAATTCAATATAGTCGTTGCAGACAAACGGTAAAATCCTGCTGTCAATGACAGGAGATGAAGCGAGACACCTGTAAACAGCTCGAAGGGGGCACAAATTTTATCAATGTTTGCCCTCAAAGTTGTTTTTCTTTTTCAATAAATGTTGAAACGTTTCACCTCGAAATTCTTTACGGATTATTATTTCCAGCGACATTTCTCTCTCCCTTGTAACCATTATCAAACTGGCACGCGAGCTGTCGAATTTATCGAGGAGGAAAAAGACTAGTACCCAGATAAATGGCTAGATTAGGAGAGCGTTCGTGAACTCGACTGAATAAACGAAGCGCGCGACTCGCTTGAGGACACGAACCTTGAACTTTCTAAGAAGACACACGCCGATCACTTCCGTCACCATGGATACGAAACAGGCTTTCTTGGCTTCGTCTAATAAAGTCATCTTAAATGGGACCCTTTAGTCAGTTGAAGAATAGAGGGGAAAATGCTGTTCGTGAATTTTGAATGCATAAAATAATTATGGAAAACTGCCTGGAGGTCTCTCTCCCGTGCTTCCTATATGGTGGCCAAGCCAGTGCTCCACGGGATTCACCCTAGGGAAAGGTTCATTTTGAATAATGAGACCTTTTTAGTTTTGGCTGTCGTCTCCCCTTCTTCCTCCGTCTATATAAGTTTCTAAAGAGTTCTTGAATTGGACTTTTACTTACAAATTTTTTATTTGCAAAAAGCTCTAAATTTCCCAAGTTCTCTGCTTTAAAGTTTTGTTTTAAAGTTGCTGAAAATTTCTTCTTAACAATTTTTTTGTTTCAATTAAAAAGCATCTTCTGGTAAATCGAAATATAAGGGGCACCGTGAAACTCAAATCTCCCTATTTTTTTTTAATCCCGTCAATACATCAGCGAGACCGAATTTTGGCGGATTACGCAAATTGTAGAATCTTTCCGCCCATCCTCTGCGAGTTTCACTGTCGAAATGGGAGTGACATCGACGCGCATTTGAAGTAGCAATGCGTGAATGAGTTCCTGAACGGAGAGTATATTGTATCCCATTTAAATCCATCAATGCTTGAGGAAGTCTTTTGGGGAACAGGCAGTTGATGTTAATACTGCGTTGGTTTGAAAGGGACTGCGCGGCATATTTGATTGGACGGTCTTGTCCATCCATCGTTCAACTCTGATTTGGCTCCATCAGACTTCCGTCTGTTCGATCTGATGATAGGAGTTAGAAGGAAGCGATTCTCCAACATGGATAGTGTCATCGACTCAGTCAAAAAGTGACTCACTCAGCCTGATGGCGTTTTTCATTCGAGAAATTTGAGTGTGGAGAGATTGCAAAGTAAATAAATATTGACTTCATATCAGCGTAAGAAGAAGAAGTTGATACTGGTGTCCGATCCAAAAATAAAAGTTTGGAGAAAGCCCCTTATCGTATTGTTTATTTTTGAGAGCAACTGAAATTCAACTCATTCTATCGGCGATATCTTTCTCAATTTTCATGATATTTGCTTGGGCTTTTTATAAGAGTAGCTCTATACATTTGGCTAATAAATTATGCAAAAGACAATTTGGTAACGCATGCGCATGCGCAGTTAAACATTATTTAGTAAAAATGCTCATATTTCATCAAATATTTAATATTTTTCTATTCTGATTGCAGGGTGTTGTCTGTACTGTAGTTTGTCAAGTTTTCTGTAAATGGTATTGCATTGGGTTGAAAATCCTGCGTGATATAAACAAAAAACTTACAAAACATTTCGACCTTTTTAAAGAAACCTTTATATCTCCATGAATATACGTGTTATTCTCACAGAAAAGTAAAACAACCCTCTTAAGCAGATGCTACAGCTACAATGCATTTCAAGCATTGTTTTTTACAGGGTGATAATACTGATTACTTAAAAGACGAACCCAGGGAACGAACTTTCAGTGAGATGACCTTCATTGTGGAATCACTTTGCTGACTCTTGGCACTTATCCGAAGGAGGCTGGAATTATTTTTTGGTTCACTTCTTTGCTGGTCCCCTATTTGCCTTCGGGAGAAACCTTCGCTGAAATATATGAGGTGTAACATCTCTTTTACACCCCTGAAATTTCAGGATAATTCGTCAAGTATTTCCTTGAATCAATAGAAATTTGCAATAAAAATTCTACTAGAAATTTACTTAATAGTGAATTTACTTATGCCTGTCAGTGATTGGTTACAATTTGGTAAACATGTCCTTTCTTAAATTGTGTTAGCTATTTTTAGCCATTGTTAGTGTTTTTATTCTTGTAAAATAACTTGTATTAATAGCTGCAGGGTAAAGTGCCCTAATCTGGGCTAGTTCCTAACATGATCTACGCCATTTTTTCGTCAATCTGGTGCTGCCGTCTATCCACAACTGGAGGAGGTGAAAAAGCTTACGAGAACACGTGGTTGTGTGAAAATTAAAGTTTGTAGTTAAGCAGCGAGTTACTCTACAAGCAAACATTGAAAAAAAGGTAGGTCCAAAGTTTTTGTTATATAAAACTTATTCTAGAAAACGTACATGTGACATGGATGAACCAAAAACCGTAGTTAATGCCGTAGAGTACGAATAGAAGTTCATGTCACGCGATTAACTTCGGTGCTTATTGACACTGGCGTTGGGCAAATTGCCTTCCAGGGTGGGTCCTATTATGAGCTAGCCCATTTTAGGAACCGTGTACATTGAAGGTTCGTATTTGATGCTGGAATCTTAATAAAAATAACATACGGGTTAATAATAATATTACGGTAGTTGCAATAGAAATGAGATAATTATATTGCACGGTTTTTGGAAGGCTAATTTTTACTTTCATTTCACAGATGTCGCTTTCGAAACCTAGGAGGAAATCTTGGGACCAATCGCTCATGAAGGCAGCTGTTCTTGCAGTTCGCAACGTGGAGATTGTTACTTTGAAAGCCGCGAAATTGTACTGTATACACGGGTAACTCTTCAGCGGTATGCCAAGTCTATGGAATCCCCTCCAGAAGACTCCATCAATATTTCTTTGGGAAGAAAAACAGTTCTCCCCCCGGCCCAAGGTGATGCGGAATGTCTCATCTGTGCAGGGCTGCTTTCGGACGATCAAAATAAAATCTCATTTGTGGAATTGTGGTTTCTATTCTTATTTTGTTTGTTAATTAGGATAGTATTAAGGAGTCGCAAATTGTAATTTATTGTGTTTTGATCTTTGCAATATGCTCAGTTTAGTACACTTATACATATTAGAAATAACTGGCGGACCTGTTAAAAATATATATGAATCTGAAAACCTTATTCTTAATTAATGATGAAAAATAGGAAAGAAAATTCCGCAGCCTGGATTCGAACCAGGAACCTTTGGCTCGGACCGCCAACGCGCTAACCAATTGCGCCACTGCGGCCATGATAGCGAACCGCTATTTACATGACCTTAGGGCTTGGTTAGAGCAGTTACCTAGTTCGCAGGCTGGGACTATCTTTCCTAAGGCGTAAATTCTTAAAGAATAAATCATTAGATGGTTCTTATTCTTAAGCTGAAAAGAACATGATCTGACCTGATGTTTGCACTTCTATCAAAGCGAATTTTTTATTGCATAATGGACAAGTGAATGCGTGGAACTTTATATTTAATATCTTGACGTTTATTGAGAATTCACAAATTCGGAAAGCAGCCAATAAATCTTTTGAATGGCATGTTTACCAAGGTGAAATGTTTAAAAAGGAAAAAAAAAAACAGGCCGAAAATACTTTAAATCCAGATGATGGCCAACGCTATAAAAGCAACAAAGAGTGAGTCACTTCGTGGAAAAAGAATTTTATTTTTGGTGAGAATTCCAATATATTTTTTAAATTATATTAAATACTTTATATATATATATATATATAGAACTATTGCTATTTACGAATCTGCAGCAGTTACATAATAAAACCGCAGGTATCATTTTTCATTATACCGTCAGATATGCGTGATTGCATACGACTCGGAACAGATTGATCGATTAGATAAGTTTACACGTGGAATTGTATTAGCTCTTAACTTTGCGAATCACTTGAAGAAGATAGACCAGGGTTCTCATAATTTTTGATCAAAAAGCAGGGCATTCCAAAATTTTACATAAAAAGGCGAAGCATAAAAAATTAGGACATAGTGAAGGTTAATAAAATCTATCTATATATATAAAGAAGGATGTTTGTGGGTGGGTCTGTTTGTCTGTACGTTTTTTATACAAATCTACAGTTTTATTCCGATCTTGATGAAATTTCGCATACATGACCTTCAAAGCATGAGGAAGGTCACTGTCTACCTCAGATTTCGGAAAAATAATAATTATCGATAAAAAATCGATATTCATGGTTATGGCAGGGCATATTAATGAGAAATATCTCATGACCAACAATGCAAGGCAAAGTTTGTGCAACAATAGGTATCAACAATGGTATCAACACGCAATGCACCAACACAAGGCAGGGATCAACAATCAATATCTCATGAAAGGAAAAGTTTGTGCAAGTGTAATTATCCCGGGCAACGCCGGGTACCTCTTCTAGTCAAAAATAAAATCAGTTATACACTATCTATCGAAAAGTAATTGGACACTTTCGATTTTAGACGTTTTGTCGAATATCAAGAAAAATATTGACGAATTATCCTGAAACTTCAGGGTTGTAAAGAAAGCATATTGACTTCATATATTTCAGCGAAGGTTTTCTCCCGAAGGCAAATAGGGAACCAGCAACAAACTGAACAAAAAAATAATGTTTGGGATCACCCTGTAAAAACTAATGGCTGAAATGCGCTGTAGCTGCCGCATATGATTATAAGGCTTCTTTTACTTATCTATCTTCATTTGGATGAGAATAGCACGTATATTCATGGAGATAGATTTCTTTAAAAAATTCGAAATGCTTTAAATTCGAAACTTTTTAAGTTTTTTGTTTATAACATGCAGGGTTTTCAACCCAATGCAATACCATTTTCAGGAAACTTGACAAACTACAGTAGAAACAATACCTTGGAATCAGAATATAAAAATATTACATATTTGGGGAAATATTAGTATTTTTACTAAATAATGTTTAACTGCGAATGCGCAAGCATTACCAAAATGTCTTTTGCATAATTTATTAGCCAAATGTATTGAGCTACTCTTGTAAAAAGCCCAAGCAAATGTCGTGAAAATTCAGAAAGATATCGTCGATAGAATGAGTTAAATTTCAGTTCTCAAAATTAAACAAAAATACAGTATAAGGGGTTGTCTCCAAATGTTTATTATTAGACTGGACACCAGTATCAACTTCATACTGACTTCATATAGCCATGGTGACTTCATATCAGCGTAAGGAGAAGTTGGTACTGATGCCCCGTCCAAAAATAAAAAATTGGACAAATAAAAATACTAATGCGTGGGAAGACGTGCTTAGGAAAAATGACGAAACGGGTAGAAGATAGTTGTAAAAAAATATGCATGTAGACTTATTAAAAATCCCTTTTTTCCTTGGCCGTTTCCATAACTGCTGTAGTAGACTTACCTGGTAGTACTATGAATACCTTCAGAAAGTTTATTAATCTGGGTTATGGTAAAGGAGCCGTACGCATTATTACCGTGAATGCAAAACGGCTATTGGACTGGTTCATCTCCTGAATCGTGACAACTGAAAAGCTGCTCTTTTGGAGTGTTTGGATTTGGCGAGCCGGCGAATGATTTTCTCGGACTGTGTTCCTCCAACTCTTCATTGGAGTTTTCTTAATGGTATGGAGTTGTTTTTTCGTGCATGGAACTCAGAAAAACCAAATATCTTCTAAAGTATACCTTTACTCTATGGACAATTCAACAAAATGGCAGTATTATGCAAAAGACCGATGTCTCTTTCACCACAATTGTGGACCCTGCATTAAGGCAAGTTAAGTGAAAAATAAGACAGCATTGTTCGAATGACCTGCCCAGAGTCCTGACTTTGATACCTTAGAACATCTATGATGGACTGGAGCGAAGGATACGAAGTAACACGATGTCCGCTTTCACTCAGCCATTTTAGTCGAACCATACCGCAAATTGGTTGAAAATAAGCCTCGAGATATTGTCACTGGCAAAAAACGTGGACCAAGTAGTTGCCAATTGCTAAGGGCTATTAAAACTTTTTTTTTTCAATATATTTTGTTGTATGAAAACTTTTGAAAACGTAAGATATTATTAAATGTTTAAATAAGTTTAGAAAATTTCACGTTAACTCTAGAGAAAAAATATTTTCCCAATTTTTTGTTAACTTAAAAGGCGACTCTCTTAATTTGAAAATTAAGTAGTTCCCCTATCAAAATTTTCCCTTCTTAATTGCTTTGCTATAAGCTTATATCAATTCCTAACTTCAACAATTTTAGTCAATGTAAGAGGATTATGGAAAAAAATTTATTGTATCTTAAAATCTGTAAAAATTATATGCAAAAGATTACAAATAAATCAGAGAACGCAAATTACAACAACAGTAATGAGGAAAGTAGTTAAAGTTTTCTTGAAACTCGTGTTCCCTTTAAATTCCTGGAACCTTTTATTTTTATTTTAATACGACACTGATACTAAAGCTGTATCCTTTGTAAATAATTAAGAGTATCACACAACAACTAAAATAAGACTTAAGTCTCTTTGATTTCAGGACAGCGTATTTAGAAGCAGGCTCGCAGTGAGTCAGAAGCGATGATGCTCTTCGCTGTCAGTGGCTTTTCCTATGAATCGCAAACACGATGTGCCGCTCGTAATGTTTCCTCTCCATGTCGTTGCGTGTCTGGAAATCCGCTTTAATAATGTCTTCGAAGTGGTTGGCGCTCATTCAAAACTCTCGGTCTCGTGTGGTTGTGTGACGCAGCCGACAATGAACGTGGACGTGGCGATTCCACTCGGCGATGGAACCCAATTTGAGGGGCAAAACAGGACCACCGACGGACGGGCGAGTGAGAACGACGTTCGCGCGTGACCATGTTTACGATCCCTAGCGGGAGTCTTTTGCTTGCCGTCGGATATTACGGCCTCTGACGTTTTCGAGCATAAAGGTTTCAATGGATGACCCTGGGATTAGTCACCATGGTTACATCGGTCAGCGCTCGAGCATTAACCAGACAAAATGACTCGTTGTCCTCCTCTTTTTCTACCAACCCTCGCATTTTTTCCCTCTCTTCCCTCTGTCTCTCTCAATCTGTCATGCAACTAAAATGGGTTTCATGGAGCGGGCGTAGTTTAAAGAGGCAACTCCACGGTTTTTCATGGAGAATTCTGCATTCGTAATGGAATCAATTTCTATTGATAATCCTTTGATTTGTTTCTCCTCATGAATTATTCAGAAGACGTGGAAATATCGCTGAAATCGTCGCAATCAATAGAGCACAATAACAGATATTTGGTTGAATATTCCAAATAATTTAGCAGCAGTTCGTTTCACGAGCGTTATGCTTTGATTCACAAATATCTTGCTTAAATTTATCTGTATAAACAGCTTTAAAGAGATTATTAAGACGGTTATCCGCTTTAAACTGCTTTTTTTCACTTCATTAAAGCTAACCAAACCCTTGTTAAATTCGTATCTCTGTCATCAGTAAATGTAAAGCGATTTAAAACGCGTATGAATGCACAAATTACTAAGTAGAATAAACAATTTAATAGAAAACAATTAAGCATGTCTAAATTTATCACGCGGTGCATTCTAATTTTAAGGACTCATGAGGAGAATGGGAGCACAGCGAAATAGGAGGGACGTTTTAAAAAACGTTGGCCTTGTTGGGAGTGAGTGAAATGACTGCCAGCATCATATGAGGTTTAGAGACTGGAGTTATTCAAGAATTTCTATGTGAAAAGTGTCAACTGGTTTCCTACTCGCCTGACTTTGAAACTAGCGATATTTGGCTATTCTCGACTCCGAAAGACATTCTTCGTAGTCGGTCATCTTCCAGTCGTTTGCATTGAATTTGTGATTTTCTTGCGGACTCGAAAGACTTCTAAGCAATCAGATTCTGCGTGGATCGACCTCTTATAAATGTAAATCTTCGGGCAAGGAAATTAGTGACAGCGTGAAGCAAACAATAATTGAATTGCTGAATAAACAATTGGTTGCTTGCTGAATAGACCAAGTCCACTTTCAATAAATTGTGGATAAAAACCAATTGTGGACCAACACCAAATTTTAGGACAAACATAATTTTGTGTCTCGAAATAGCTTTAACTCTAAATTACTATGAATGTCAAATACTGTCCGCACGCCACGAGAAGACCGTTGGGTTATGAAGGGAGGAAAAGCGCTAAAATCAAGTAGCGCAAAAATGAGTTTTGGCCGTGTTTCCAAACAAATGAAAACGTTTGCATGGAGAGGTAGATACCTGAGAAATATGAAAACAAATAAGAGAAGAAAAT
>JAHWFO010001074.1:11690810-11829484 GCA_023313115.1 Rhysida immarginata
TGAATAGATTCATCTGCAGCTGCAGCGACACCATATGAGCACATTAAGCAACTCAGCGGTCTTCTCGTGCCGTGCCGACAGTACATGACATGGTCTACTTGTATTTTCAGCAATCCAATTTACATAAGTAGAGCTTTAAATATATGAATCAAGCTATTCGCCCATCTATCACAAAAAATGGGTCGTTCAGAAGAGCTGAGAAATTTTATGATTGTTACTGTCTTTGGATGCCACTTTAAGTGAGAAGTCAGTTCGTGAAATTTTAGGCCAGCTTAACATTGGGTGATGTCCTGTAAAGTAGAAAGTGAAAGGACAACAACTGTGAAAATGCGCAACGGTAGACCTCATATTTATCACTCAGGGACAGTGTTGCAGAGGACTGTCGATATTGCAGATATAAGCGGTTTGCTTCTGTTTCCAGAATCACTGTAGATTTTACACAAGCATCATTATTACAAGGATTGTTCAAAAGACGGATTACCATAAGAGATGAGGATGTGTTGCATATAATGTGGGAATTGTTTTGCATGTCTCGTTTATCAACATAATTCGGATGGATTAATAGGCGGGAGTTTGAAGTGGCTTGTTCGATCCCCGGATCTGATCGCCACCTGATTTTTTTTTGCCACTCGTATATTTTCTTACATTATGTCGAGGGGGCTGTTTGTTGAACGGGATTCATACTCCGCAAACTGCAACACATAAAACGACTTCTCCTGTGGCTTTGCATTTTCCTATAATGTACTTTTGTAAAGTTATGTGTTGCCGTTTACAATTTGTTGAAAATAAATATACGAAAACTGCTCCATCTTTTTTTGAATAAGTATATAATACAATTGCAAACCATTGAACTCTAAAAATGGACAATGATAATATTTAATTTTAGAGAAAAGAAAATAATTCATGGAAAATTAAGTACAACAGCCATCATATGGACACAAAAATTAATCTGACGGCTATGTATTATGTGTTTCACAGATGTAAAATTTCGAGCAGGAATAGTTGAAAAATACTGCTTTCCGTTAACCCCAAAAATTGGCAATTTAATATCTATTCATAATTTAATGTAATAGAAAAAAGAAATATCCGCATTTAATTGAATTAGTTTCGGTAAATGCATACGCAAATTTTATATTGATATTAAATGCACTGGATTGTATTTTGCTTATGTTTCTCTTTATCTTTATCTGCTTAAACCGGGTATCTCCTCTTTAAACAAATAGGTTTTTGCTGCCGGCTTTTTAGAAAAAAATGGTAAAAAAGATGATCGTAATGGTTCTCGTTATTTTCGTGAGTTTGCCTGTTAATTGGCACATGATATCACGATATCAGAATCAATTTCATATTACGTCTCATTGAGTCTAACAAGCATAAGACGTTTTTAGAAAATTTAATAACTCCCATTATATTTTCCATTGAAATTTACTCAAATGAAAAGAAACAAAGAACAGTTTCATTTGGATAGAATTATCAGAGCGCAAAAAATTTGCTAAAATTGTAACGAATTCAAATAGAATCAGCAGAAACATGCTAATGCGATATTTAAAGAGCAATAAAGATTGCAAATGTTGCAAAAGCTTTATGTGCGATTTTTTTAATAGTTTTATTTATTGCGTTGCCTTAAGATGATGATATTTTAATGTGAAAATTTTTTTCTGAGATCTTTTTATTGCTTGACAGAAAACTCAAAGAGAATCATAAAGTTAGCAGAATCTATAGTTTTTTTAAAAAATTAATTCTTATGCAGGTCTTTTTCTATTCTTTCTGTACATTTAAGATCTTTCGGGTTGTTGTTATTTCCAAAACACATAATTTGGAAGCGTTAAGAAGAAATTGCTTAAAAACAATAAATGACTGCATACAGAAGTTGTATACATACACAGAGAGAGAGAGAGAGAGGTAATAAACGTGGTTGGGGTAGTTGATGGGGGTGGAGGGCTAAAGCGTGGGCTGTAGATATTTTTCGAGAGCAGTGCGGTTGCTCGACAGCAACGGTAGGTGATGGGAAATGCATTCACTCAACCACCAGGCTGCTCCACTCGATTACACCAGCTTCACTTTTCATCGTTTTATCGTATGAAAGGCACAGGATGCCTGTTTTATGTATTGCCTGAAATGGAATGCTCACGGAAGAAGGGGGGAGGGGGAAACAGAAGAGAGAGGACGAAAGAGTCCTAGAACAGAAAGATATTTTTGGCACAATACTCACGGTAATGGGAAAACGATTTAATTGTATCACACACAAACTGCAAGAACGGAAGGACGAGGACAAGGGCCGAGACGAAAGTGCGAACAAAAAAAATCTTTGCAAACAATTCTTACAATTTCGTTTGGGATCAATGTTCCTCCGAGCCATTAAGTGCATTCGCTAATGGAAAATATCGACTCCTTTTTTGGTTATTCTCGGTATGATGTTGAGAATTAAACGTCCAAAAGGATTCTCGATGAACCACATGCGTACATGATTATGTTATAAAACTAGTTTTCTTTCTTCACGAGTTAAATATATTCATAATGATTTTTTTAAATTTAATTTATCCTTTGAATTTATGCACATGTTTCATCCTTAATTTTATGAACCGGGCATAAATTTGAAATAACACAATTAAATTGCAGCGAAGAAGGTAATATTTTAAAATGTAGTGAAATTTAATATACGATAATGCATGAAAGTCTTCTTCTCTGCAATCACTAGATCTTCGCAGTGAAGCCAAAATATTACCATTTTTCAAGGCCATTAAAATTCAGTTAAAAGAAAGGGGGGAGGGGTTAGCGATTTTTAAATAAGTGAAAATTCTAATTCATCTATTTATTAAATCTTTTTCAAGCCTTGATAAAAACTTATTATTTTACAAATGGAATCCATGAATCAAGTTCACCATTTTGCCAAATTGTAAATTGAAATTTGCATGCCCTTCCGCTTCAATATAAGACTGTATAGAACTTAAAATTTACACACGTTATAAATGAATAAGCGTTGAAGGAAATGCTTTACTCGAATCCATGATTGCAACGCTCGTTGCTAATATGCGCAAGCTGAAAGCTCCTCGTACCGAAGAGGGAAAATGAGCTTTGAACAGTTAATCTCGTTGGGCTAGTTAATGTGTTGTTTGCAAACTTTGGCAAGACGATGATCGTGTTAAGCAATGTAGGCTACTTGTGCAAATAGCGACGCTGCGCAAGGACGGGAAATAGAGGAGAAAGATTAAAGTTGAAAGTCTCACAAGGAACCGACTTGTGCTGAATTTCGAATGAGAGCCAACTCTATAAACTTTATTTAGAGCACATATACTTGGATTTTAAAGAGGAGCAATTCATTGAATTTAAGTTGGATTTGGGCGATCATTACTTTTCTTTATGCTAAATGAAATTCTGTGCCGTTTCGTAGTGTATTCAATTCAAATTTTAAAAATTCCTACACAAAGATTTTGATCCCTAGTCAGTGAGCTCATTTAATTCATTCAAATGCGCTAGTTATTAAAATAATCCACTACGACCTAATAATTAGATCTTAGCCAGCATTAGTTAAATTATACTTTTGAGATTATTTTTAGTAGGGTGTTCAACTTAATCATGAATGCGCTTAAAATTTCCATCATCATCTGGATTTTGTGAAATGAAACGATGGGTGGAAAGGAGTCAGAGTTGGGAGTGTTGACGGAGACATGATGGTGGAAGTTAGGTAGGAAGGACGGATGGGTGGGCGCGGCGTCATCGGCGATAATGAAAGTAATGGCCATCCTTTTTGCTGGCTCCCTCAACGCGTCTTATCTCCAGGGGTAAAATCTGATTGGATGAGGGCGATGGAGACATTCACAATAGAACTCATCTGTTTCGTGTAATCCAGGTCATTTTATGAAGCAATTCTCTCCCAATCCCCTCCGCCACTTTCCCCCCCTGCGGAGAATATACTTGACGCTTTCAATTTGTGGCCTTTATGGTGCCCCCCACCTGACTTCTATCCAGTATTATTTCATTTGTTTTGAAAAATTGTCTTTCTTGAACACTGAATTTAACCTGCGAGTAATTCCGTAAGAATTTTTGTTGGAACTAAAAAAGAAAAAACTCACTTCATTATAAAACTGCCCTTTTTATTATAAATTGCCATTTTCCATGTCTGTTAAATTTGATTGTTAATTTTATATGATTAATAAAAAGACATACCACGATACCATAATCTATTATTGTTTTTTTTATTAAGTTTAATATTCTTTTGTAGCTATTTCTACGTGCTTAAGTAATTTTTATATAATTTTTAGCGTTTTTCGTTAATAAGCAGCTTGAGTACCGTAAAATCGGAAGATTCCAAAGTTTTAGTTTTTTCACAAAAATACTAAAGTTCCCAAAAAAGTTAGGCCTTCCATTTAGTTTAAAACTATTGAAAATGATAGCGCTCTTTAATTACATTCCTATAATAACACTTTCTACGTTGAGGAACAAGAACTGATAATGCAACATATGACATGGGTACACATGAAATGGCAAAATGCTGCCTAAGCTATCCATACTTTCCAACAAGGTCAGTCACAGGACTGTGTTGGCCCTTAGTTTCAGAAATTTGACAAAATAAAATTGGAGGAAGTATATAAGTGAAAGTAATATTTTCACTCTATTTAATTGTTTGCCTTATTTCAAGGTATCCTTTACATATTTTGCATTGTAAGCAAAAACTGCCACTAAATTTGGTGTAGAATTACACGATCCATATTCTTGGCGTTTTTTCAATTGATCCAACCGTTTAGGAGATAGAGGCCCTGAAAGTGTGGAACTTTTAAAGTTTTGAACCCAGTTTTATCGATGAAGACAAAGAGATAGAGGGTGAGTCTTACAGACATTCTTATTCTACTTTTTAATGGTCTTTAACAATCCGAAGTTAGAACTTCAAAAATACAATATTTTTCAATATACACATGCTTGTGCACTAAAAAATTTTGAAGTTAAGATTTCAAAGTTACCCACCCCCAGCCCCCCTTCACAAGCGAGGGGGGGGGTGTAATTTTTTGGTTAATGAATTTCATGTATTTCCCCCGCGCGGGAAAGAAGCGCGTTGCATTCTGAGAAGTAGTTCTGTCACCAATCATCAGAGCATCACTGGGTTCACTTAAAATAGCATTGGAATAGTTTGTGTAACGTATCCATCTCTTCTTCATCCATGGTACCATGTACATTTTTCACGGAAAATGAGAGAGCCATCTTTTTTTAAGGAAAATCTTTACTGGATTTGTCTGAGCAATCTATTAGCGTGACATTGAAGTCAGTCTTAAAGAAGCGAGGGAGGATCGAAGAGTAACGGAGAAGAATTATTTTTTTATGGAATACTATTTTGGTCCGGATATTCAAAGTTGGAAAATTGATAGTTTGAATATTTGGCTATAGACAGCGATGGCTTGATCAGGTGTCGCCCTAGCGGAAGGACGGATCATTACTGAGTAAAGATGGCGCGTTTGCTAACATTACGAACTTGTGAAAAAAAGCAAGATGTAATCCGGTTTTTGTGGACCAAGTGAAGTCCACAGGGAAATGTTGGAGGAGTATGGTACAGAAGGTCAGCTGCATATGTCAGACTTCTTCACGATAATGTTCGTCCCCATGTCGCGGCTTCTGTTCGTGAAAAAATTGAGGAATTTGGCTGGGAGGTGCTCAAACATTCACCCTACAGACCAGATGTCCCACTATCTGATTTTCACCTCTTCGGACAAATGAAGATATTCCTAGGAGGCCAACGCCTTGTTTCGGATGAAGAGGTAAAATCAGCAGTGCGCAAGTGACTATACAACCAGAAAACGGAGTTTTTATGAATCTGGTTCAATGATGGGAGAAATGTGTCGAGAGATTTGGTGCATATGTTGAAAAATAGGTAAAACTTGCAGCTTTCTTGTGCACTGTATCATCTTTGCTTGTTATTAAAAATGTTGCCACAAAAAATTATTGTGCGTTACTTTCGATCCTCCCTCATATATTTATAGAGTGTTCGGAAAATGTAGGATAATAACCATATAATGTGATTCCATGCATCAATCTAAGGCAAAAGTTCCTTATCGAAAATGTCTAAAACTAAAAATTTAGAGTCTAAAATGGCGTTTTTTCGTTTGTTGGAAATAATGAATTTTGGATTGTTGCTAGACCAGGTGACTTTTCAGCTCAGAGGCCTGTCTTTCTCGTTGGCCTCGGTAGAGATTAAATGACGTTTACCACCCGCTTTTTAGCAAATGGAGCGCATTTTTTTAAATTTAAAAATTATGAATTAATTAGAGAACAAAAATCTCTAGAGTAACGATCGTTAATTTAATTTCAAAAATATCTGGACCTTAAAAAAATAATTTTCTTCGATTTAGAATTCCAAGGCGTTTTACTTCATTCGCAAGAATTCTTAAAACAATTTTCACCGACTTCATATAAGTGTTTCTCTAAATTTCCCCTCATCCCTTCCTCATTCCTTTCTTAGGTACCGGGACGGTATTTTTTTGTTTTATGGCTTGCTATTACAATTTGATTCTGTGCATAAAACTGAAGAGCGCATCACTAGAAGCAATTCGACAAAGAATGCATACCAACATCAGGCGGCGGACGCCGTAATCACTTTTTAGCACTTTTGCTCGTAAAACGTCGGTAGTCGTGAAAAGCACAATCATTACTAAAAAGAATTCTCTGCCTTCCTCTCCCAACCAACCTTCCTAGCTCTTTCTCTTATTTTAATCGCCTTGTGGAAAAAATTAAAACAAGCGCCACGCTAACGAATTCATTTCACTTCCTTTTCTTCTGCCATCTACCTTTCACCCACCGGCGAATGAGTGATGACCGCCTGAAATCCCTTGGCCTCTTTTAGGCAATCCTTCTCCAATATTTATTTTCATTGGCTCCCGGCATCCATGCACGAGTGCTAACCCTCTGCAGCCCTTGGGAATACAACGTGTTTTCTCACGACATCTAGTAATTAATTTATTCCAAGTTAAGAGAAAAGTCGAGCTCCTTGTTGACATACTAAGTCTATACGGTTTCTATTAAAAGCAGACGGAAGTTGATATAATTTTTCGCCCTTTGGGAAAAATTCTGTTTCCTCTTATGTGGCGGTACATTTTTCACTCACCTAGAGAGTTCGAAGATGAGCAAAGAAGGGAGAGGAAAAACGGCGTAGCTAAATGGAAGAAAATGAGCAACACGCATTGGAAAATACTTAGAAATCAAATTAGGGAAATTAAAAATTTTTCATTGTGTTATTTTTTTAGACAAAGTAGCTGAATCCTGTTTCCAGTGTTTATAAAATGTAGTCCAGAATTAAGGTTCTACATTTTATTAGACTAGAGCAGGGCTGTCCAAGATTTCTGTCCGCGGGCAGCGCCCGTGCACGCGGGTAATTTTCCTCCCCCCAATGCACATTACGTTGATCAGTTCTTTAAAGTCGAGTTGCTAATTATCAATTCGACACTGTAAAAAAAAAAACAAAAAACAAGGCAGTTTACCATTTTATTTCCTTCGTTTTAATGTGACAATTTTCTCGATATCAGGTAGAATTGTATTTTCTTTTTCCCGATAGGACACGATTGCATATTAAGCATTTAGAATCCGATCCGTGAACAATGAAAAAAAAACCAGATTCTCCCACTCCGGTTTAAATACTGGTTCAGTGATTTTATGCTTTTTCGGAATGTGCGCCATGTTATGCGAGACGAAAAACAAGCAAGTATCAGTAACAAAAGAAATAATGCCTCATTTAACGGAATCGTCCCCTAAAGTCTGGCAACACTGCATAGGAATAACTATAACTACTCCCCTCCTGATTATCTCCTCGGCTTTTCCCGCGAGCTTTTTATGTTGCACGCGGGCGGCGTGCATGATTTGGTCGGCCCTGGACTAGAGTAGCTACGATTGATAGGATGTATACTACAGAATTCATGAAATATCTTTTCATTATTGCATCATAATAGCGGAAGAACGCTTTGCCGTATACAACGCGTAAGTTTCAGAGGTATGTTAACGATTATTAACAAAATTTGGCCCATCGATTTCACTATCAATTGCAGCTTCGATCAAATAAGAGAATTTTTTTAAAAGCGATGAAGTCTTACAAAATGTGAATCATAAACTCTGGATTATCCTGTATATCAGATAACACAGGCCAACGATGAAATTATTTTTTGAATGAATTTGCCTTATTCTTGTGGTTATGTGTGTGCTTTTAGATTTTTTCTATCACGTCACGTTTCCAAGTTATGCCCCTAGAGACGTTAATTAATGCCCCATTAATGTTAAAGTAATGGGAGTGAAGAAAAGTGGCTGCAATGTTAAAGTATCCATATTTTCGGGCCACAAAGAAATTTATCAGGCCCCAAACTCTGAATAATTTAAAAGTGTTTCATTGAAAAACAAGAAATCTGTGGGTGATAGGAAAAAAACTGAGGCCAGACACAGATTCTGCACAAAATCTGCACAAATTTTCCGAAGCAGGGGAAAAGAAGTACGAACTCGCTTTATTAAATGGTCACCCATCCACTTACTAGCCGTGCTAGGTGAGGCTTAACTTCCAGAGCCGGCTTGCTCCCTAGCCACGGCGCCCTCCTATTAATTTTAGTACTTTAGCTTATTTTCGTTAATGTCAAATAAAAACTTTTGTACACTAGTGAATTTTTAAATATTGAGATGGAATTGATTATAAGTGATTAGAAAAGAATGTCTCAGATTTTTTAGAAACCGTAAAAGTAAAATAAAAATTATTAAAAACTAGAAAAATGAAATATTTTAACACTTTACAGCTAAATAATTATGTATAATAAAATCTGTTTCCTCCTGTCATTTGTGTACAAGCAGAGATGCTGACATGCATCGTGTATTGTTAGTTTTAAGGGTATGCCAATGTGCACATCGATAAGGGTTACCTGTTTTGAAATGCCATAACGCAAAGTATCGCCGATTTTAATTTATTGGGAAATTGCTTTTTAATGAGTAATTTTTTGTGTTTCTTTTAATTCTTTAATTTACCAAAAATTTGAACGTATAATGAGTTTACACAAAATAAAAGGGTTCTTGTTCTATAATCACTTAAAATTGAAAATATTTCCGATATTTATAGCTTATAATTTGAATTCACATTATTAATAAAATTTACAGATAAATTCATCATAAGTTCATACTTCAAATTTTAATTTACCTCGGTATTCGGTAATAATTGTTAAAATTCTGAGCTTTATTAACTATCACAATTTTAAAGATAAACAATTTTTATCTACTGGAATGAACGGATAAACGAATCTATTTTTTAAAACAATTTTAGTGAATAATAATAATAATAATAATAATAATAATAATAATAAACAATTTTTAGTATTACCGTATTTATAAAGGAATGTATACGTTTCTGCTTTCCAGGTATAAGAGCATTATGTTTGTCACCACATATTTATTTATTTGCTTCATATTCATTACTTTCAAACCCTGTTGTTGTTTTCAAATTATTATGTCTGCCGTGTGAATTCCTTGTCACATCCTCTGTGTTCGTTATATTTAAGCCCATCATATACATCAGCGACTTGGAAAAAGAATGCCAACATGAAGCGAACTCGTAACGAAAAGGGGAACAGAATTATGAGCTGGATATTCGTTAAAATTTTGGGCGTTAACAGGAGTTTGTGGTTGGCTTGCGAAAAACCTCGTGCAACATCACCCACAAAAAAGTGAAGTCTGGATTTGCCCCTTGTCACGAATGGAGCCCAGTGGCACCCTTGTCAAAATAATAAATATAAAAATAAAAAAACGAGAATAGATGAGATGAGAGACGACCAGGAGGTAGGGCCGTGTAAAGTGGGCGAGTGAAAGAAAGGTTCTATTAAATAATGATCTCGAAAAGTTGCACTCAGGAGGCCTTCTTTTACGAAGAGAAGGGAAAAAATGACGAAGGGAATGAAGGGGTTCATCCAAAATTAAGCCTAAGGACTTTTTGAAGTTTTTAAGGTTGACATTTTTATTCGCATTCCCTGGGGAGATTTCATCCCAACAAAATTAAATTACACATTTTACTTGCGACCCTATCTGAAATTGAATAAACTTCTAACTAAAATTTTATTTCTCTAGCTTCGTGAATTCTCGAGGCAGAAATAAGGTTTATAGTAAAAAAAAAAAAAAAGGACGTTTAAGTAATGGATAAGCATGTGAAACAAAGGGAGTCCACAAGATTTATTCGCATTTCATCTTTTATTAAAGCTTCCTGTTCTCATTTCGTTAATAAAAAATTAATTTTAATTTTATACTATTTTTTTCGCTTTACTACTTAAATAAATTTACATGTATGGAGGTAGGAAAAAATGATGTAAACCGATCCATTTTTCACTTAACAAACTTTCACATTATGACATTAAAAGGACTTAGGGTTATAGGGATGTTGTGAATTATATTTATTACCAATATGAGGATTTTTTTTTTTGTAAATTAAAATTATCCACATGCAGTTTTTAATTTTGCTTCTGTTTAAGCTTAATCAAGTGTTTTGTCTGATAATATGAGGTTACTGAAACATTATATAAATTAGGCCCTCTTCAATGTCATTAATTTAATTTTTCACTCCTTATTTCTTAATAAATAATGGACTATTTCTTTCATTTACTAAATAAACTACAGCTACCTTGCTTGAATTTAATAAAGATATACTTGATCCATTTTCTCTTTATTAAAGCAATATCCTGTTTATGTAATCCTGTGTGGGACAATGTAATTATCCTCACTATATAATTTTTTTTATGGACGTTGACAAGAAAAATGCTCTGTGATTCATCACTTATCGTCGTCTGTTTATCATCTTTCTGTAGCCACAACTCACTATATCATTTTTGCTGCATTTTCTCCTTTTATGGACAAAAAATATTCCAGGCTACAAAGATTTCCGTCAAAGTTGATGGGATATACAAAAAAAAGCGTCCATTATTGTTCCTTGGTGTAACTATGAATTATCTTCTTCGTACCCATGGTGAATAAATAACACGGAAAGAAAAGAAGTAAAAAAAAAAATGAAGAATAATGGATAAAAATACAAAAATATAAAAGAAAGCTCGTCTCAGTACGATTATTGATATATTGTTCGTTTTAAGTAAGAATTTTTGTTCATTTTAAATTGGCATTTATTTATTTATTTATTTATTTATTTATTTATTAAAATAATGCCGTTTAAAATTTTTTCTACGTAATGAATAATAATTCAACAAATTAAATTTTCTTAATCTAATATGAAAAATAACTTCACACAACAGACCCTGAAATTCAACAAATTAGTTGCCAGAAATATTATTTGAAATGGTAGGTTTTAGGACTCTGGAGGAGTGCAGGGGGCTGTCCCTAGACATGCACGCTAATATACTGAATATATCTTCTATTGTGTTTTATTTTCCCGGTTTTAAAATGGGCGATAAAACACTAATTTTTTTAATAGTCTTGATAATTATATGTATTGCAACTTGTTTATGACAACTTGAGCAAATACTAAATAATGTGATATTCAAGTTATTAAGTAGCTATAGTGTATTGAAAAGCAAAAATAAAACAAGAGCATAGATAGTAAATTGAAATAAGAGTAAATACAAATGAGGCATCCCAAAATGGCAGATTCTCATTTAATATCTGATTTTTAGTATTGTTGTAATTGGTAGTGGAATCGCAAAGGAATTCATCCCCTTAGATACTCACATTTTTCTGAAGTTCATTAAACGCATAGCTGAAGCGGTGATTGAATCCGTCGCCTACGTGAGCGGAAATTAATTTCGCCCTTACATGTTTAGGTTTCAGAAGGGCGAGAGAATAAACAAAAGCCCCCACGTCCATCCTGAAGAAAATTGATGAAAGGTAGGCCGAGGCGCCTATAAATCCCAGAATCGTTCCATTCAGACGGCAAAATTCCTTTGGAATAGCAATTACGATGACATGTGCAGGTTTCTTCCAGTAAAATGAAATGTTATTCGCAACCGAAATTCTCATAGGATGATTGAATAATTTTTAATTTAATTTCTACTTTATAACCATTGTTTATGAGACTCGAGCGCGATTCAAATACTGCAGAACTTGCTATTTTATAGTTTTGTGATCTGTTCATTACTATTTGATAGGAATTTTCCCCCTTACAGATTCAACAATAAGGCGATTCTTTCCAACCCTCTGTTCAAATAATGTACAATCCGTGCGTTACCTTCGCCGCACACCCTCAAAACCGCGCACGGAAGCACGGAGTATTGACTTTTCCTGAGAGCACGAGAGCGAGCGAGAGAAGGTGAACGGAACGTTATTTTTTTCAAGGTTAAGTTCACACTCACTTGGAACGGTTTCCATCGAGTCGAGCACATTTGGACCATCGTTCGGTCGAACTGACAATTATTGCCATTCGAAAGAGGGAAAGCCATTGACCAAACGTTACCGATGGAATGATTGACACAAATGCTGGCAGAAAATCGAAAGGGAAAAGAGGCACGGCGGCGGCGACAAATGTCTTCCGTCGGCGGTCGTCGTTTCGGTTGCCTAGCAATCGCCCAACTCGCCTGTTTAGGGGTCCACGTTCTACATGGCCGCCACCAGAAAGGAAATGAGATAAGGCGGTGGAATTAAACTGGATAGAAGTGGAATGCCATCATTTTATAGTAAAAATGTAGAATTTCGATTTTTACCCCCTTCTTGTATTCAAAATAAACAGGGTCGTATTTGAAATAGAATAAAATGAGAATTTTGCATTAAGGTGAAAAAAATTTCTATGTTTTTATTATGTTCTTTATTAATGAATGATTTCATACTCCTAGAAATGGAAAAAGATAAAATAAACGAAAAAGATAAAATAATAAATAGTAATAAATAATAACAAACTTTGCCAATGAATAATGATGAGAAATTTTGAAGAGAATTGAAGATTTATAGATGAACGGTAGGGAATAAAACTCTTCAGTTCTCTTCAAAAACTTTCATCATTATTCATTGGTAAATATTATTCATTATTATTTATTATTTTGTTTTTTCCATTTATAAGGATTATAAAATCAATCATTAACAAAAAACATATTATACTACTCCATTAATTAATTTAATATGTTTTGAAAGTATTCTGATTTTTCTACAGCATTTAAAAGGAAATTTTTTAAAAAATCTTGTATTTAAAAAAAGTTATTCGTTTTTAAGATGATTCTATTTAGAGTTTCGCGATAAATTAAAAATTTAGTTTTTAACATTAGAAAATTGGAAGCAGAGATTCCTCAACATGCCGATCATTTTCTCAATCTGTTACTAGAAACGCTAGGTTCAGGAATTCGGGTAATTCGGGAAAATAAGTTCAAGTTTGTTCTTCAACTATAAAAAAATTAAAAACTCTAATCACTTTCCTTCTGATAATACATAAATTCCTCAGTTTTTCCTTCATTTTTTATCCTCCCAAGTTTAAGAAGTACTTTCTCTAATTCGTTTTTCATTTCTAAATTTTGAGGTGTGTTTAATAGTTTTAATGCGTGATCATAATTTAAGTACATTCGGCAAACATTCTCTTAGAATTTTTGCATGAACTTAGCTGATTTTCTCATTTTATTGCTCTGACTATCTGTCTGTAAATAAGAAGAGCATTTTCTTCTTTCTACTAGTAAGAACATTGGATTTTTATCTTTAGATAGAAACTGAATGATATAAGACGAAAAGATTTAATATATCGTCTTCATTTAACGACTCTTTCATTATTACTAAGAATCGAATCTAAGAGTATTTTTTTCTTACAAAAATAAACTTTAATGTACAGAAAACAATAGAATCGATGGAGAGAAGACTTAGAAATGTAAAAATACATTTGCGATTCTTTGAGATCGCCCGAAATAGAAGAAGAAGAAGAAGAAAAAAAAAATGCTCAATTTCTAATGTTCACATACAAAGGAAACCAAAAAAGAATAACTTCGGTTTCAAATCGACAAAGGCAGTTTTGCGGGAATTTATGGGACCTTCTACTTCCATTCTCTCCCCTTGTGGAATGAATGGGCGTTGACCTTTCTATTTCGGCGAAACGTCACGAACACGGACCCATTCCTCCATTTACCTCCCCCACTTGGCTTGTTTTTCTTTGTTTAAAAATTTAAAATTGAGGCACGAATTATAGAAGACAGGAAAGAATTTGTATAGGTGCCTTCTCATAAATTCCCAATTTAAATAACCTTCTCCCTTTCATCTCTTTAAGCTCGGAAAATTATTTTACAGGTCCATTTGTGGCAAAAAACACGGATCGATTTTGTTGTGAACTCACAAGTAATTCAATGCGTTGGGCGCCGGATATTATTTCTGTATATCTTAGATCACTAAGCATTTTTCTATTAGTGTGAAGGTTATTTAACGCAAGCATTTCTATAATAAAGAACGTGTTTAAATTTTTATATAGCCATTGAACATTTGTATTGCCAATTAAATGAATGAAAGCGCAATTCATCCAAATAAATGGTACCGTTAATTAAATTTTCGAAATCCATCGAGTAACTTTTTTTTTCCAAGTCTGGCTATTATTCGCATGGTGAATACAGGTAGCAGCTTCATTAGCTTAACCCTTATTTCCCGGAAAGATGAATCCCATTTCATTAATTATAAAGTTTTGCAAATAGGCTTAAAATTGCATCCATTTTTCCGAGAATGTATATCCAGAGTAAAATATTCGGCCTGCCTTCTCTTTCCCTTATCCAATTTTAATGAGAAATCTTCTCCGAAGATCTCAGCTTGCAGCCAAGTAAGCCGTCGTGATGTAATAATCATTCCCACGAGGGAAGAAAAATGAACTTTTTTTCCTCCCTCTGTACGGAGATCTGTTAACGAGATTTTCACCTCTACCATCCAATTCTTCTTCTTATTTTTATCTCATAGCAGATTCGGAATTCAAATCTCTCATTTCTAGCGGAGTGGTTTTCAAAACGAATGAACGTTGCAATCAAATGGTTCCTTTAGGGAGTTGTGTGTCTGGAATATGTGTTAACATTAACATTTTCTCTTAAGATTATCGTGTGGAAATATATACCTCGTTCGAAATCAATATTATTTAATTATTAAGAAGAAAGTTGAATCATTTCTTTTTCTGTTTTTTTTTTCATTTGAAAAGGAATCCAATGAAACAGAAGTTTTAAAATTTAATTCCGTCAGAGATCTTGGCGAAGTTGTTTTAATTGGATGTGGGGATTTTTGGTCAATTTTCCAATTTTATTTTTTTAAACAATAAAATTTTTTATTTGCACTAAGATGCTTTGAATACAAGAGGTATTAAATTTTATTTTTCAATAATCTTTTCTCATCCTTTTATAGAAAAAGCTGTTAAATGTTTAAATTTTAATATTTAGCAAGTTTCATGAAAATGTATTACACGTAGAAGATAGGCAGCGGCATTTTC
The DNA here is from genome assembly GCA_023313115.1 of Rhysida immarginata. Lineage (NCBI taxonomy): Eukaryota > Metazoa > Arthropoda > Chilopoda > Scolopendromorpha > Scolopendridae > Rhysida > Rhysida immarginata. The sequence goes on from JAHWFO010001074.1 coordinate 11,706,169, forward strand.
GTTGCGTACGCCGTGATGATTCATTGAAAAACGATATCCAACCTACTGCAGAGAATCCAAGAGAAAATTTAATTTTTATTCGGTAATAGAAGCAATTCAAGAAGGAGTATAATCTACATTAAACAAATATTTAAAATATTAGTAGATGAAGGTGAAAAAATTTTTCGAATTTATTATAAAGTGAAAACCCTTCGAAGTCTGAGGAAGAAAGTTCGGATTGAAGTCGCCGGAATAAAATGAATTATTTCAATCTTTTTCTTTTTACAAAAAAAATAAATTCTTATATATATAAAATAATGCACAGTTACTAGATACGTCTGTTTAAAACTGACTTCCGTTAAACAATATACCAGGGCCGTTCTAAAAGGACTGAGACTGAATTTTTAACGGTAAATTATTTATTCAAGATTAATGGCAAATGGCCCTGAACGAGATAGTTCCATCTGCTTGAATACACTTGATCAACGCTTCTACCAGTCCACAACGATCACCAAATTATTTCATATCCTGCTATATGTATATTGGCTCCGCCAACTAAATTCTTTCTCATATTATGTGCATATAAAACGGGTTAGATTTACGGGTTATAACATCCAAAGATGTATTTTTTTCTTTGTATATACATGAGTGGAGTATAAACCATTCTTTGTCCATTTTGGGTATCGACTCGGTTTTCTTTAATCGCGGTCGCTAAGTCTGGAACTTCAGCCCTTTCAGATAGATTCCGGCTTAAGAAACTCTAAATAATCACAAAGGACCAAGTCAGGAAAATGGAAAAGATGTGAAACACGTGCGATGTTATATTTTTTTTCTTGCAACATATACGGAAAAGGCAATGACCAGTAGTTTGTCTTCCTCTTTGATAACTTTGCCTTTATAAATGATGAAAGATGATTTCCCTATGGAGTTGGCTTGCTTGCCTTCCGGATCATAGTAACCATAATTCATACCATTGATTAGAAAAGTGTCTTTGCCCTCGGCAAATGGCTATTCTCATTTGTTATTTTCCGAGAATCAGCAACCGTGCAATCCACCGGGGGCGGCAAACAGCGCATATGTTAATAATCATGCATAACTGTGAAGACACTATTTGCAGCTTTGCTGAAAGTGACTGAATTCACGCACAGTTATTCGCCTATCTTCACGTACAATCGCAGCAACTGCGTTAATGGATATCTTTTGTGATTGCTTTTGGCCCCTCTTGTTTTATTGTCGTTTTTTCCGGTCTTCTTTTACCAGCAGAATGCTTGAAGACAGAAAATTCTCACCGTACGCTTGTTGCAATATTGAAAGCGTTTCCGTCGCAGTTTTTCCTCAAACGAAAACAATATTTCAAATCCGCATATTGCTTCTCTCTTGTGGCGACCATCTTCACGGAAATAGGAGAGCTTATGTGTCCGGAAGATGAAATGACATTTAGTAGCAGAAACTAGGAAGTTATAACCTGGTACGGTTGCTCAAAAAAACAAACAAAAAAAAACAAAAAAAAACGAACTTCTCAAAAAATGCCATTCCTATTGTTCTTGATACTGTTGCTCTCAGCTTCACTCTTTATTGAAGAGCGTACACTGACGTGCTCACGTGTTCATCATTTCAAACGAAAATTTAGGATTTTTGATTGGTCATTTAATCTTTTAATGCGCAATTTGGAAGACCTGATGTTTCAATAGCGGTAGATTTGCTAACATTTGCTACCATTAAAGTTATGAGTGCTTTTTTATGCACTATCGCTTTGTCTCCTATTTTTAAAACTATTGAGTTCTATAAAAATTCGTTATCTGAAAAAAATAGATATTTTTGTTTTTCAAATTCTCATTATTATTTCGAATCTGCTCCTTTAAATGTCATGATAAGAAAACACAGTGAAGCGCCGAATGCATATAATGGAAATTTATGATTATGAAATGAAATTTAACTCTCCAAAATCACGATAGCAATCTCGGCAAATTTAAAGCTCTATGGATTCTCTTTGTTTAAAATTAAAAATAACACGTAATCGAATTCGGAGTAAAAATCCATTGAAAAAAGTTCAAAAGCAGAGCATAAAGGTTAATGGCGGCAATTAGAAGAAGCGAATCGTTTTTCTTTTTACAAAAACTGCAGCAATTCCCAAACCTGGACCATTAAAGATGACACACAAAGTGAAAATTAAGGTCGACGAAGGAGACGGGAAAGGCGACACCTGCCAAAGACACTTTGCCAATCTACGAATTAAAAGAGAAATTGACTTTTTTTTTCCCCCAAAAGAGGTTTTTCTTCACTCTTTCCCTAAGAATAGATTGTCATGTTTATTGCTGCTTTCTGTTTTATTAGCAGGAAAAACGTTTTATGATCGTTGGCATTGACCTTCTTTCTTAATGACTAATGAATATATTGCTCTGAGAATATTATGTGCATATATTATTAGAATCTGTTGTTGTATTAAAATATCAAGAAACTTATTTAGAAGTATTTATTTACATTTGTTAATTTAACGTTGGAACCTGAGATACTAGATAAATGTTGACTGCAATTAAAACGCTCATTAAGAGTAATTACGTTAAGGTGCGTTTGCTAAGCTCCTTAGAAAGAGAATTTTAATTTCTCTTTGAAATTCAGTTACGTTTTCTGTAGTGGAAGGCGCATAAAGGTGAATCTCAACGCAGCTTTTGCTTTTTTCAAATTGTATTACGTCTCTACATTTACAGATTTAGCTCCAGGAGTAATTTGATGACAATAAAGATAGACAAAATGGACAAATCAGTTGCATGCACGGATAAACTAGCGAACATAAATTAAAGCAAACTTTTATAAAGTCTAACTTTTCTCAAACCATACCAGAAATATTAATTATGTTCCCCTTTGTGATCCAAGCAATCAAGAAGACTTCTCGGAAACCTTTACACGAGCCTGATGGAGTCGATGATTTTTGGTTTTGCTATTTGCTTTGCGGCTACTTCATTGGTTAGTTATGTTCACGTGACTTGACAAAGGGAAGTCGTCGAACAGACGAGGAAGACTGGAAGACCGAGGAGGGGTGTTATAATGAGAAGTCGAGGGTAAAGGTAAATGAAGGGAAGGGCTGGAAGAGGTAAATTATTCAATCGATTCGCTTCATTAGTCACTAGATAGGTGCAATGGCCTATTTGCGTGCGCTTCGTGTCCCCGCAGTGGCTACCCCCTTCCCCTCTTGCAAAGATCAAAGGTCTTGTTATGACTATTGCAAAGGAGGTAAAAAAGAATTACACCAATTTCCATATAGAGATTTAAAGCGATGTTCCACTAAATGAAACAATGAGAACTTGATCTAGACGTTTACGACCATTTAAATTAGATTGAATATTCATTTCTAGGAAAAAAGCTTTGCTTAAAAACGATTATGTTCGAATACAGGTTTTTAAAGTACTTTCTGAAGTTACTCGTGCTCAATGTCTAGCTCAAAGACCCCAAATAAACAGATGAAGTTAAATTTTAAACGAGCGGAGATGAAAATTTTAAATTGTTTTAAGCCTTCATTACCTTAAGCTCATTTATCGAAATGATCATTGGTGTTTTTCACAAAGAAAGTTCCTCATTCAGTAGCTTCTCCCGAAATCCTTAATTACCTTCGTAAATCACCAGTTCATTTATGGAGATTCATTCGCTTCCTGAATGAGAATCGGATTGCCACCTTGAAGATAGAACAATTGAAGAGTTTTACAACAGCTTTTCACTTTATAAATTATGGATATTTCAAATATTCCAGCGTTGGAATTGTTGAAATTTCCGTTTATCATGTTCGTGCACATAATGGAAGTGCCGTACATTTGAGCGCACACACTCCAACCACCAATTTGTCAATTGTGGGGGCGCATTGGAGAGACCCTGGCAATTGGATTCGATTGTGATCGTTCGTTCATTCATTTCCCCTAAGGTCAATAACCATTTGCTGTCAATATTTCATTAGTAAATTAATACACCTCTTTCTTTTTTAACTCGACATATTTTCCCCCTCTCGTTCCTTTCTTATATTGATTGCTGAAAAGACGTTACTTTAATGATCGTCAAATGCGTTCCTCTTAAGAATAGTTTGTAGTGTTTTGAAATTAATTTAAAGAGAAATGAATGTACACCACAAATAGAATTCTAGCCTTTTCCAAGAGAGAAGGGAGCGAACCCTCTATGATTCATTTTAAAACAAGAATGAAAAATTGATTAAAACTCTTTGCATTCAGCTTTTATCAACCGCACAAAATCGCTCAAATAGAAGAGCTGAATGGAAATAAATTATACGTTCAAATGGAAATGTTTCTTTTTTATTCTAGAAGCTTTATTGAGATGACTTAGTCTAATAATAACGGTGCCAGTTTTAATTTAACGTTTTTCAAAGTTTTCTAATCCAGACAAAAGCTCAATAATAAAATGCTGCAACAAAATTTAACTAACAAGTAATTGAAAAGGAGAAAAATTGGCAACAGATTGTTACGTAAAATAAATTACATAACATTAACAAATTTTCAAAAGCAAAATAATTACCATAGAAAATTATGTCTGCAAAAACATTCGTGAAATCTTCTTGAAACAGTCTTCCGCGAGACTCGGACACATTAAAATCTAATAATACGAGAGGCGTTTCCAAAGTTCTGAGAATTTTGCTATAAAAACAGGATGGTAAGAACTGTGTGATCACTTTCGCTTTTTGCTTTGACTATCCTTGACAAAGGATAGTCTCTATCCGAAACGTCAGCTTTTTTCCAGGGTCGTACTGTGGTTATTAAAAGTTAATTGTTGGTCGAAAGGCTATTACCACCGAATTCTACTTCAGATGGCACTGAAGGACAAAGTAATCTATTTTCAATATATTTTGAAGCTGAATTAAAGTAAATTTTTTGAAAAATTGAAAAAAAATATCAATTAATTTTACATAATCAAAAATTAAATTTAGGGAATAAATATAAAAATAGAATATAGTCTTATAATTCAGAATAATTTCAAAAAATATTCTGTCCACAAACATTTTTTGACAGTACAATTTTAAAAACGTTAACCAACAATCTGATGAAAGACAAAAAAATAAAAAGTTCAATAAAAAATTATAAAAAATTATTTTAATGATAACTTGGAGGTGAAGTCATAATAAGCTGAGCGCTAAGGCACAGAATACATATATTTGTTCTTGTCCCTTTGCTAAGAAGCTTGGAGGACCAAGCAAAGCCTCAGCAGATTCAGTCTTTGCTAGGTTAAATTTCAAATAGGTCCAATGGTTATTTAACATCGTCGACACCGAAAAGGCAAAGGAAGAAACGAATTTATAATAAATCGTCTGTCGAAATGCAAATCACATACTCATGATGATTTAGAAAGCGCTACCTCCGTTGCCATTTCAAGAGTGTTTCTTCATTGGAAGGAACTTTAAAACACCCCTATTATCTTTGCTACAATCATATCCGACTTACATCCAGACTTACATCCTACATACACCTGAAAAGCATTTTAAGAATATACTTGAAAGTACAGGGTGTTTATAATTAAAGTTCCCGTACTCTGAGCAGTTTTTCTCAAAAACGGCCTATCCGAATTTGGTCAGATTCTCAGAATATCTTAACGAGAGTATGGAAGAGTGAAATGTGCAATAAAAATAGTTCACTGTTTCATCGTTAGATGGCGCTGTTTCAATCAAAATACTCAAAAATATAATATACAATGGATAGATGTCATTTGAAGAGATGCTCGATATGTGTGCCACTATTTGAAATCTTAATATAGCGTATTCTTGAGTATTTTGAATGTGAAAATCTGACCAAATTCGAATAGGCCGTTTTTGAGAAAACGGGAACTTTAATCATAAACACCCTGTATATAGTAAGAGAATTTTCAGAAGAAACGTGTACTGACGAAGGTCTCCATTAAAATTAAGCTTAATCCTTGGCGGCCAATGGACTACTTTGACGTTGAAGCCAGCTAGTGAGAGCAGTTTTTCCAAATTATGCTTTTAACAATGGACAACAATGGCATTGACCAACCTCTAACTTCTAATTATCATGGTATCATCTTGTGTTCAATTTTTATTTTAATCCAGGGTTTTTGTGTCTCGTCCTTTTTTCTACATCCGTCACTTCCATATTACATTATAATTCTTCTAAATAATTTCCGTTTTACTGTATACTCTTTTCCCAGTGGAAAATCGTTATTTTAAAGCTATTTAAAAAAAACCCAACTTATTTTAAGATCCCTTTTTTAATTCACTGTTTTACATCTCATTTTCCGTCATTTATGTCCTGAAATCACATCACCTACAGGTTTCTCCGATTCCGGAAAGCTTTGATCGTTGATTGGTGCCAGATTTGAGGAATAAGGTGGATGTTGGAGTATTTCCCAGTGCAGTTCATTTAAAACTTCCTTTGTTCGGCGAGCAGTATGTGGTGTTGCATAACTTTCCATAGTTGCAAAGTTAACACTTAGATGAGTCAAATGTATTTGTCAGGCAGCTAGATCACAGTGATCGGTATTGTCATAAATTCTTAGAAATACTATCAGTGCTTGTCTGCCTAACCAAACAATTTAGGTTGCTTTTGTTTATAAAAAAATAATCAATTACCTTAAATATTGTGGATGGCAATTCATTAAAATACAATGTAAGTCCCCTTTACCTCATAGATTTTTATTCACAATGAATATGCATATTTTGACTACCAGGTAGTCATCTTTTGCTTTTGTTTATATTTTTTGTTCTGAAAAAGCGTTTATGTTGAAGAAAAATTACCCATTAATTTTTTCATCTGGATCACCAAGAAGTAAAAATTATTATACTTTAAAAGTTAAATATTATATTAAAAACAAACGTTGAGATATGAGCAAATAACTTAATTCTTTCAAAATTAGTATCTCTAAGAGTTGATTATTTTATTTATTTATTTATTAATTAATTAATTTATTTATTTAAAATACAAGAGACATCCATCCTGGGCCAGTATGGCCTACGGCCGACGAGGAAGGCCCCTGGATGAGGGTCAAACAGTATACAAAGATTCATATAATTAAAGGATTAGTAGATAAAAGAGAGGAAAAAAAGAAAAAAAAACCGGAGAGGAAAAACGTTTATTGGGGGATATTGGGTAAATAATTCCTCAGTCTGGATTTAAATATAGATAAAGTAGGAGAGGAGCGAATTTCAGGTGTTAAATTGGACCATAATCTAATACTTGCATTAAGAACACTTTAGAGCAGGTAAGTATGCTTGATCAAAGGGATTGATAACGAGTCCTTGTTGCGTAGATTATAGGAGGGGGTTATTTTTGATATAAAAAGGTGTTGGGGAAGAGTTGTAATTAAGTTGAAATTATAATCCCGTTAATTTGATTGTGGTGCGTATTCGATCTGTTATTATAAATAATAAAATAATATGAACCCTTTATATTAGGATATTTATTATCATCATCATGCTTTTTTTTATATATAAATTGGTTCAACAAGTAAAATTTTCAATTATTAAAAATAACATTTTAATTATGAAGTCTTTACATTCGTAATGATCTTCAGCTTGTTCTTTAAAAAAGTCGACTTCAGTCGGCCAAATTTTGCTTAATTAATTTTGAAATTTGGATGAATAATTTTGGAAATATTATAAAGCATTTGCGTGCACAGGGTTAATTAAACGGGCTCTGTTAATTTATACGACATCCACGCTATAAATATGTTTAATATTTTAAACCCTTATTCTCTCATGAATTAACGTTGAAATTAACGCAGTCAGTGTAAAGCATGTTTGTTTCATCGTTGTTTAATTATTTTGGGCCCTTTAATTGGAGCCCGAGTTTTGTCGCCGTCAAGTGGGGGAGGCTGCTCCGATATCGTCGTTTGACCGGCAGTGGAGCAACAGCGTGTCGATGGACTCTCGTTCCTTCCGAGAAAAAGAGATGGGCGGAAGAGTGTGCCAAAGAGAGAGAGATAGAGAGAGAGAGAGAGAGAGAGTGTGTAGATGTTACTTCTAAGCCCTTCTTCCCTTCCTTTGCTTCGTTGGTGCGATCGATACAAACCCCTATTCCCCACCCGCTTCGAGCGAAATGTAAAGTGCCAGGCTCTGTTCATTTATAAGTTGTAGCGTTCCCATTTTACAAACTAACTTTCTTGCATTAATGGTAAGAGTTTCTAGCCTCTATCCCTCTCCCACATAAACACATTGTCTCTTTCTATTTTTCTTCTGTCGAAGGTCCTCCTCCCCCACCCCCGCCTCTCTATAAAACATCAACGGCCTCTTTGTAACTTCTTTTCTACTTTAGTTCCCGCACTGCAGAAAAGCCCGCTTTCAAAGTCTGCAGAGGAGCTCTCGAGCGGATTGTACATGAGGTTTACGGTTTCGTCAAACATGAAGGATGACAGAACACGGGTTCTTCTAGCAACCCACACTCAATACAGAGAAGCTGGGTTGCTTAGTTGCGGCAGCCATGTTGTCAACGCATGGGAACTATAATTACATTCTCCTGAAGCTGAAATCAATGTGCGAAGCTCTCTCGCACAAAAGTTCGTTTTAACGAAGTCAAAGAGAATTGTTCGTAACATTTCGTACTTCTTTAAAGCGTAAAAAATGGTTAAATAAGGTAGAAACACGTGATAGACAAATTTTAATGACGTGTAATGAGATCTATTAAGAGCATCGTTAGAACAAAACTTTTATGAGGAGTGAAATGAGCTCACCAGGTATCTCGCCGTCAACTAGCTTGTCGCCGGTCTGCTCCTGCTCCTCCTGCTGCTGCTCGTTCTGCTGCTGCTCCTGCTGTTGGTCGGGACCCGTGCTTCCATTCTCGACGGCCGCCTTGCCTTTGGCCTTCTTGGCGCTCTTCTCCCTGGAGCCGGCGCTGCCGTTCTTGCTGTCCTTCTCCTTCTTTTCTTTGCCATCCTTACTCACATTACATCCCATCGCCAGAGGAGAGGAGAGACAAAAGGCCGCCGCTGCAACAAGCGAACCACGCGGCTCAGGCAGCTGACACAGAAGGGGGACGAGTGCGAGTACGAGTAGCGCATGCGCACAAATGCTCGTTCTACTCGCACTCAGCGTGCGCTGAATGAAAGATAGAAAACTGAGGAATTTGCACTTAAGATAAAAAAATTATAACATTGAAGAGCTCGGTCCACCCTCTACATTAATCAGACGCGACCGTGACTTTGAATTACTCATGTCTGCCTCTGGAACTAACGCAGCAAACTTAAACGCATCGACTGAGGAAATAGAGGGGCAAGCACCGTATATGGCACCAAGGATAAAAAAAAATAAATCTTTGGCATTCCATTTAATGGGAAAAGAATTATTAAGCGACATGTTATTTTTTTGTTGAGTTTACATTGACTTGGGGATCCCTTTAACTTAATGGGCTTTCGACATTGGAAGGAAAAATATCGATACAGTAATACCTTTAATGCAATATAAATTTTGTCTCGCCACTCGCTTCGTCCACCCGGAGGCCAGCTTTCTTTGACAAGATAAAGACCTAATTTTTTTTAAACAGAAAGCAGCTTAAAGCAAGCTCTTAAAAAAAATCGAAGTCTTGGAATAACTTAATTCACCGTACACTCAGATTCTATCCCCCCCCCCCGGCCGGTTATGCTAGGGGGGTAATGGGGGGGGGGGGAGGGGGGAAAAACACAACGAAATGTTAAAATGATTAGACTTAAGACTTTAAACACTCTTCTTATTTTAAGCGCTCAATAAAAGATAAACAGCCACGAAGTATTTTTAATACGAACAGATTGAAGGATGGCGTGAGAATTCAGGAGATTGCGTGACTCGGCTGGAGATCCACTGCTTTAACCTATTACATGTCGTTGTAAAAAGTGGCAACATTTTTATTGATTCCTCATAAGAAGGTAAGGGAATGAAGGGTTCAAAAACGGACATTTAAATAGGTTCACGTTATGTTTTATGTATCGGTTACCATTTTTATTTCTTCCCTTTCCAAGGCTCCACGATATAATGAATTGCATTAATATTTATATGGAGAATTAGTTTCTAAATCCTCAACAAAATCAGAAAATAAAAATGAAGAAGAGTTAGCATCCGCTGCTCTTGATTTTTAACTATCCTCTGATTTTAAACCAGCTTTTTATGGTTTTAAGCATAAATAATGTAAATGGAAAACGAGGACGATCAAAAAAAGCAAGTTCCTTCCGTGTTTGCTTTCTTAAAAGTAATGGAATACGGAGAAAGTTTATCAATTTTTATTTTAGATATCACGTGGTATAACATTTTATAAAATTCCTGTGGTTGTAATAATTGAAATAAGGTTTTTTGGTAATATAATATTACAAATGTGAAGACCTTTTTAATGAAAGAAAGAAATTTTTATGAGGCACAAAAGATAAAGATTACTAATCATTATTAAAATTTTTGGCTGACGTCGCTGCCTTTTTATTAAACTACAGCTATAATCATGAAGCACTTTTAAATTTCGAACTTTATAGAATTGCTGAAAAGCATTTCTCTTAACTACAAAAAATACAAAAGAAATTTTGGGCAAAAATCTCGTGTTTTAAGTTCCGGTTTTTTCAATACTCTTAAATTTGATTAAAATTTGATTTTAAGACCCTTCTGGTTTTATTTTGAGTAGTAAAGTCCAACTCAACTTGGATCCAAATTAATGTTTCTCAATAAAAACGAATTCTGAATTACAATTTTATTACTTGTGATTTCCTTAAAAATTTTACTTGAAGAATACAAATTTTGAATTGTCACTTTTAAAGCTTGAAATTTGAGGAAACGTTTTGATTTGTAGGGCAATTGTGACAACTTACTTGGTATTGTGATAAATCATTAATACAGAATTTGTTTTATTGGTCTGAATGTTTATTTAGACTTTTTTTACTCAAGATAATCCCAGGATAAGTAGTCGATTAATTGTAATACTAATTCAATGGTAATACATTATATATAGGTAACACATCAATTTGTTGTAGTGGGTTTATTTTAATCTCTTTTTTTTTGGTTTCATACGCCATACCTCAGATGTTAAATTATTGATGAAAAATAGGAAAGAAAATTCCATAGCCTGGATTCGAACCAGCCGAAGTTCTTGGTTCGAATTACTTTTCTCAACCGTTGTTTCCATTGATGCCATTTTCAAGGTATTAATGAGATTTATATAAAAGTTGCAAGATTCAATAACAGTTTAATAAAAAGACATTTTAGCTCTATTGTTTTTTAACAAACTTTTATTTATCCCTTGAAAATGACGTTAACCGAAATAGTACTTGAGAAAAACTTATTGATGTATTACCTCGGTCATTACTATATTAAAAAAGTACGCAGTCAAGCTATGTTCATCCTTTTACAGAACATCCTGTATGTAACACGATGAATTATCACATTTTATCCATAAAAAGCATCTTTAAAAGGCCTTTCCTCCCGTAAGGTAGCCCAATGAAAACGTTTAATTAATTTTTAACACCCTTGCGAATGTATTATCGTTAATTAAGTTTTGCAACGTATAAGTAATAAAAGGGGATTATTTTAAAGATACTTATTATAAATGGAACCTTCTGAAGATTGCATTATTGCTATTCCCTCCTCCCTTCCAAATATTAAACTTAATTGGTTAATTTCTAAGAATTTTTATTCCTTATATGCTTTGAAATGTAGATATTTTTTATCTAATAATTTTGAATTGATAGCTGTAGTACTGTCGGATAATAGTACTACAACTGCATGCAACTTAGTTTTCGGAAACTGCATACATGATTCATAAATTAGTAATAAGTTTTCAGAAATAAATGTTTGGGAACTTAGCTTACACTAGTGCTTCATGATCTCTTATATAATTTAACAATATCTGTCTAATTTCATTGTATTTTCTCTTAATTTATCAATTAATAAATCTGGCAACTTAAAATTTGAACGTTATTTTTTAATTATCCTAATAATTTCATTGACATTGCTTTAAAGAGTTGTATTTTCAGTTCTTAAAACGAAATCACCATTATGTTTTGCAAAAAAGAAAAATTAAATAATTTATAAATGATGAGCATTTATAATTAATTTGTAAAGCTATGAATAAATTTATTAATAATTATATAACTTTAAATTAGGCTTTGCAAATATTAAAATCCTGTATTAGTTATTATTGAGATAACAATTTGTGCGCTTGTATTTTTTTTCTTTTTAATTGTGACGATCAGTCGATAAGACGACCGCATTAATGTGGATTAATGACAACAGTTGCCTCCGATTCTGTTTATTTATTGCGCATTTGAACTGCGCCCTTTCCGTCTCTTCCTCTTTTTCTTTTTTATTTTCACCCCGCCCTCCCACCGTTTTTTACGCCATTTGAGGGTGGCCCCCGGATCTCTTCCGGGAGGCCCAGCCCGGCAGACAGATAGACTCTTCGCCAAAACTCCCGATACAATAAACTTACACACACACACACACACAGACACACACACAAACACACACACACAAGAAAGCACACACCCCACACATACGATCATGCACATACAAAAACGGCTCGAAACGATTTCAAGACGCCATTTAAGACAGCGAAACATTTTTAAAAACCCAACAACAGTTCTTAAAAAAGAAAACTGCGAGTGCGAGATCAAGACCCCCATTCGGAGGTAGGAGCGTCGAGGGGTATTAAAGTAAAAAAGGGGAAGAGAATGCAAGGGGAGGGAAAAGTGATATAGGAATGTCAATTTGCGGAGATCAAGAGGGTGTATAGATGCCCTTTCACCTATCGCCCATGAATCATCGCTCTCCTCTTCTCTCCATTTCCTTGTCATGTTGAGTAATCCGGTGGGTTCCCAACTGGCTTCCATCTATCAAACAGAAGCTGAGAGAAAAGAACCCTCTGAAGAGTTTAAAGGATTAGTTCGATGGTTAATGCACTGTTCGAAGGGGGCTCCAAGGAGCCCATTAACAAAACGATGAGGGAACTTATCGCCCACCTTCTTTGATATCCCTCGAGTCAAAGTGAATAATAATAATAATAAGAGGAAGAACTAAGCGGAGGCGCCATGATTAAAGCTCTTAATTTAGCAATGCGGAAGCTTGGTTCATTGGGCAAATTTAATTTTCCTGTGGATATTATTTAGAAAATTTAATAAGCAATAATTAAAGTACATATTGATTATTAATAAAAAACATCGTAGTCATAGTTAGGAGGAGGGAACTCAACAAATAAAAATCTGTTACAGCCTCTAAAGTGCTCGTCTGTATTCAATTTTTTTTAAAGAGTTAATATTAAAAATGACAAAATTCACGCTCCAATTTAATTGTATATAACTAGAAAGCTCTATTAAGTATTTGATTTACTGTTATGTCCAATGTTATATTTTCTTTTTATTAAATTTGCAGTCAACAATTCTGAAATTCCGTTTTATTTTAGTGAGTTTTTATTTAGGAATTTAAAAATAATGTTAATATGCAGACAATATCAAGCTTTGAACACAAAGTCGAAGTAAATCGTCGATTTTGACAAGTGATATAATATGGACTTTTTGGATTTTGGATATAAAATGGCAGTTTTTGAGTAGTCACGGAGTCCTTATATAGATTTCGTTTGAGGCGTGTCCTCCAAACTGCCTTTGTGCTTCAGACGTCCAAGATATTTTTCATCATCTTTATGACACCACCTAGTTATGGTTAAGAGGTTTGGGTTAGAGTAATCCTTCAGCAAGCTTTGGAATTGACTGGTCATCTAATATGTCGGACTTGTTATTCAGTGTACGAATCGCATTTTATTGCATACTAGTAGAGGACCCGGCGTTGCCCGGGATAATGACACTTGTAGGTAAACAGAACAATCTCAAAAAGTTAAATTATAACTCCAAATTGGTTAAATAATAACTCAATCAATCCAACATAGAGCGAAGGGACTATCCATTCTACAAAAAATCCGGAAAACAGGAATTCTAGGTGATATACCGGGACTTCATTTAAACTCGTCTTGACTTACCTCAGATTAAAACAGTGTCCATCTTCACCACCGTTTTCACAAAAAAAAAAAAAAAAAAAAAAAAAATCAACGCATCAAAAAGGAAGCATGCAATTTACAAGAAAATTGGTACGTGTGTGGAATGTATATGTCTAGAAAAAGAAAAAAAATCATTAGACTTTGAAAATAATTGTATTCATAGATTATCAACGGTTTTGTTAGTTGTGTTTTGAGAAGGTGCCACGGAAGAGTACCAAACCAAATTTAGCACTTATTATTGATAGAAATAGGAATAACAATGAACGACTAATGATGATGTAACAATGTATGACGTTTACGTTATCAGGCCTTCTTTCTAGGTGGTGTTGGCTTATCCCACACCATAATTCCCTGTTGTCTGGTCTTGTGGTGTGTGAAAGTATGAGCTGGTACCCAGTGTCCTGGCCATGTCCGGGAGCTTCTACAAAATTTTGATCATTGTATATGAAATTTCGTTATGATTGGTTCATTATTTTAGGGTTCTTCGATTTTTTTTTTAATGTTAAAGAGCATATTTGTATTTAATTTTTTGATTATTTTGCCCTTATCGATAGTTTTGGCGGGGAGAGACGGGAGGTTAATATAACGAGCGAACGAATGAGCAAATCATTTTAATTTTAATAGACAAGTTGTCTCAAAATAGTCTCTCTTATTCTTGAACAGTATATTATGCAGAAGATATTATATTATGTCATCTTCAATTATTAAAATTAAGTATATCAAAGAAATTAGAAATGCAAAAGCATGAACTGCAGAATTGAAATCATTTCAATGGTACTTTCATCCTAAGATTGCTATTTTTCTTTCTTACGTTTCTGATTTCTTCAGTAATGAATTTTTATGGTCACAAGAAAAACAAAACTATTCTTCTAAAATCAAAGTCTACAATTTTTTTATGTTAGCTGCAAGATGTTGCTTAGAAATAAGCTTGATTGAAAGATACACTTTAAATACAACATTAAAATACGTTTTGAGCTATAAAAATGAGCGTGTTCTTAAAAAAATGGAACTGAAAAAATAAAACAGACATCCTCCCCCCAAAAAAGAAAACGGATTAAGCAGACAGACCCCAAAAAAGTAAACGAAAGAAGCCAAAAGTATTTTTTTCTGAAGAACGGTTTCTGCTCGTCATAAGGGCCGTGGGAATTTCCTTCTGCTGAATGATTCATCTTTTTGTCTGGCATTTTGAAAAAGAGACAAAAATGCCTGTCGACGATTCAAGAAATTTCTTCTCATTAGACGACTAATATTTTGTTTTTTTTTTTCTTCATCTTTCTTATCAATCTCATTAAGAAGTGCGGATCCTTTAATAGTTGATGGAATGAAAATAAGTGATTTTTATGAAATTTTTTTTGCGACAGCTAAATTTCATTAAAAATTTAAATATTTCTTCCAAACGAAATTTAATAAACATTCTTGATTCAAACATGAAATTTAATTAAATTGAACATTTTTATACGCCTATTATTAAATACCATTCCTTAAGTTGCTTTGACTGTTTCTCATCGTCAATCTGAAAGTTATTAACCTGATATGAATTTCTTCTCCAATTCACGTTCCTCTTTTAATATGAACGACATACCAACTTATCGATTAGCAGATGACTCCTAATAAACAATTCGATCGGTATATTTGTGAGAAAAAATAATAAATGTTTGTTTATGGCCAATTGCTATTTTTTATCAGTTTCTAGCAAACAAGGAAGTAGTTCCTTAAAATTGGAGACATAAAATTCATTTTTTCATGTCCTGATCAGTAATTGACATACAGCAAAACAATACCGGAAATTCGGGTCGTAAAAAATATGAAACTTTGAAAATAAATAAATCGCATGACTGCCTATACAGATCATTATAAACTCACGTTTGTAAAAATTGCAACACCATGAAGAAATCATCAGAATTAAATGAAATTTAATACACAAACGATTTGTATTAGTACAAATAAATGATTAGAGTTTCAAAGAAAAAAAACAACAATATTAAGTGTCCGAAATCAGTATTTGAAATAGCCACCACGCGCTGCAATAAGTGCTGCTATACGACGTGGCATGGAGTCAAACAGATTTTGAATGTCTGCCTGGGGAAAAGCATTCCATATTGTTTGTATGCGTGCCCAAAGTTCTTCTGTAGAACTTGTAGGACGAGGATCACGACCGAGACGCCGACCAACGAAATCCTACACATGTTTAATAGACGACATATCCGGCGAATTAGCAGGCCAAGGAAGAAGCTCTATGTCTTCTGCTGAAAAGAGTCTTGAACATTTCTTGCAATATGTGGTCGGGCATTATCCTGTTGAAAGATCACTCCAGGAATGCCTTGAAGGAAAGGAACGAGTTCGGGCTCCAGCACTTCACTGATGTACCGATTGCTGTTAAGATACCCACAATTCGTAGCAGCTGAGATCGTCCGTGATACGCAATCGCACCCCAGACCATAACTCAGGGTGTTCGTCCACTATGACGTTCGATAATCCACTCCGGAAGGTAGCGTTCACCGGCATAGCGTCTAACACGAATGCGGCCATCATGGTACCACAGATTAAAGCAAGATTCATCAGAAAAAAACCTCTTGTTGCCAATCTGCACGCCAGTCTCTATGTTCATGAGCCCATTGCAGCCGCAGGTGTCGATGATTTTGTGTCAGGGGATCCTATATAAAGGACTTCTTGCATGCTATCCACGGTGCAGGAGACGTCGACGAATTGACGAAGCAGACAAGGATACACCTGTAGCAGTGGACCAATGTGCTGCCAACTGTCTAGAAGAAGCTGTACGGTCCGTCAGCGCCATGTGGACAAAGTGTCACCTTTCGGCGTCCACTCCCGGATTTCCGAGTTGTCCGGTTCTCGTCGGTCCACTGCTTCCAAATTCGCATCACTATGCTGCTGTTACGCTGCACACGAACTGCTATTGCACGATAAGAAAATCCTCCTTCACGAAGGCCGATGATTCCCCCCGTTCAAACTGCGTAAGTTGTTGAAATGTCGCCCTCTTTCGCTGAAGAGGCATCGTTTACCACTAGCAGATAACCATAGACTATTTTCAACTTCCCACTACAGCCCTCTATTTATACTGTTTCAGCAGGAGTTCAGAGGGCGCTCCTTAGCCTACGAATGCATGGTGACCCTGAAATTTTAATCATTTGCATAACGTATTATAATTTGCATTGGCTGAAAATTGCAGCTCAATCGCGTCATTTCTTCATGGTGTTGCAACTTTTACAAGCATGAGTTTATGGTTGTAGTTGACTGAATCCTTTATATTTTGTCAGGAGATCACAAGCAAAAAAATTTAAAGTAAAAGAAAATAAAAATGAAACCAAAAACAGTAGAAAGTAAACGACAAATAGTTCAGCAAAAAAGCAGAGTGATTTTTATGAACTCGAACCTTTGACTTTTGTTAATTTCCCAAAAACGATTAGACAAAAATTTATACAAAATTTATGACTCATACATTTTATGATGTAGAACACCAAAAACATCGCAACAACTGTTGTTATTCCTTCTAGGTGGCAATAGCAGCGGCTATGTAATCAGGATTTTTTTCATGGAATTTGTTGAACAGCTTAATGATGTGGATATACACTTTTATCTTTGACTGTTGCGAATGAAGACTTGGTCTTCGAAATACTTATCCGTTATTTCTTTTCTCATCAGTGTGTTTAAGGATAGAGGTTTCCTACTAACTTTTCATGCCCTGGGGTGGGTCAATAGCGGCAATTCCAGAGTATTTTCGTGCACAGATATATTTTTGTGGGAAATCTGAAAGAAATAGTGCATGGTAAGGAACCCTATGCGAGTAAAGCCCTAGCGGAAAACCTTTCTAGTGCAATCTAAAAAATTGATGGTGCAACACTGGGGCGTTTTATAAAAAAGCATGCAGCCTCGCAGCAGAAGGCGGCCATTTTTTAATATCTGCTGTGAAATTTTGTGTCCTACATCGTTGAATGTAAGTGTCATAAAATTTCTATTAATTTTCATAAAATCAATTATGAGATATTAACTGTTTATAAGAATCACCCTGTGAGAAGGCATAGAGAAGAAATAATTATTATGTGAGAAGGATGTAGTCAAGTTCTATTTGAAAATGAAAATTAAAATAACCACGAAGTCTCCCGCAGTTTTTGGAATTATTCGATTACCGGTGAAAATTTGAAGTGTTGATGACTATACCACAGAATAACAGTAATTCTGTGACTATACCCTGTCGAGAGCCAAAACCAAAACGGGAGGGAACCTCTAATCCACTCAATATTCTAAGCTTAATCTGTTTTCTCATCAATGTCGTAAACATATTTCCAAAATTTATAACCGCTTTCAAGAATAAGACTGTTGTTAATTCTAGAGTTAAGAAAGTTAAAGAATTTGCGAAACGCAAGTGGGTGGACCTTGAAATTCGATATCTATTCAGTCAACTTTCTTCTAAAGAACTTAAGGCTTATAATTTACACTTAGTTTTAAGTAATTCGTTTAGTGGATTAGTGGTTCTCCCGTTTTGGTTGTTCCATTCCACAGTTTTTGCTTAATTTTTGCTGTTGAGAGTGATATCACGAGTGAAGCGGTTACAGTTCGTCCGCATGAAGATATAGTTTGAATAAATTTCTGTATAAAAAGTTCAAAATTTCTGTCTGCAATCATATTTCATATTTTTCTCCTCGATATAATGAAAAACGCTCTGGCTATGTTCACGGCTACCGTGAAGGCGTAACAGCTCACGACAGTAAGGAGTGACGTCATTTTTATGAGAAGTGAGGTCACACGTTGCTGCCGGAGTTGTTTCGCGGTTCTATTCGTTTCTAAGACTTTTCGTGCTGCGGACGGGCTTAGCAGTGAATGAACATATTGTGTAAATGTTTAACTGGAAAAATATGTTCAAAAAAATTTCAAGTCGTATATAAAGTTGGAGAGTTTTAAAAACGAACGGCAACAAAAAACATTTTTTCTCCTTTGGAAATTGCATTCTGTTTGCTGAATTATATAAATAATTAATTAGGAATCATAACACCATGTAACACAAATTTTGTTCCTGCTTTGTAATCATTCTATTCTATTAGGATGTAATTAAAAATGATGGAAAATAATAACTAAACTGTTCAAACTTTGCTTTTGTGGTCAGAATTCATACACTCCCTTCACAAATGGAACATTTTTAATTAACAAGAAAAGAAAACAATTAATTAAGCAAAAATGCACAAGAAAACAAAATTAAAAGACCGAAGCATAAAAACACAAAGGAAATTATACTTTCGACAAAAGTGTGTCCCGGCCCTGCAAGATTAACTGATCTGAAAAAAGGCCGGGGGACACTTTTGTCAAAAATCTAATTTCTGTAATGACAAAAACCCCTCGTTTTTTCTTTTTATTATTATTGTTATTATTAAATTTTCCATAATAATACGTAGCTTTATTTTATATGAACTCTTTCCTTACGAACCGCTAAACCCTAATCAAACTCCTGACGCTAAAGCAAAGTTTCAGAGAATTAACCGTTACTAGAATTATTTTTTAGGTTAAATAAACACAGAAATAACAGTTATATCATAGGAACAAAGAAAAAAGTAAATTTTGTTACGTGGTGTAATTATTCCAAGAATTATAGTATTTATTTTTCAATATTTGAATACACAAACTTATTGGAGTACAAAAATTGTGGACAGGGAGAGGGGTAAATTCAGCAGTAAACATGGGAATGATAATAACACTGTATATTACTTCGTTTTTGTAGAATTTATTATCATGACTGTTTCACCCCTTGTTGGCCTACCACTCACTAAGAGTGAAGGCCTATGTGTTCGTTATCCCCTGTTCAATTTTTTTTCTGAAATTGACTTAAAAGCTCATGATTCCAGATGATATTTTGAGGTTAAAATAAAAAGTTTCCGTCTGAAACCAATTTGTGCAACTATCTCCTCCGAAACGGCAAAAAGCAGAACCAAATTATTGTTTGAGGGAACTTTATACTCTGCCTTGACATATATTTATGGCAATTGGTTAATTGTGTTTTTAAATATTGATTTTTTTCAAAAAATGAAGATATAGCTGTAGTGTTTATACAAGCGAGCCGAATTCGATAAATTTGACACAATAAGACGAATTTTTTTTTTTATTTTTTATTTTTTATAAATAAGTTTGCTTTTGATGAGCCAATTTTGAGTTGTTAAGGTTTATTGGCCCCCCCCCCCTCTAAAATTTCCATTTTCCTTCTTTCCAATTCCCTGAAACATCTGAGATCACCTCTCATAAAGATGACGTCACTCCTTACTGTCGTGAGCCGTTACGCCTTCACGATAGCCGTGAACGTAGCCACAACGAATAACGAAGTCGGCGGATAGAAAAGTCATTTGACGAAATTTAAAAAAAAAAAATTAACGGCGGAAGGATACGATGTTGTGTACTATGTCTGATAAGTGACGTTTTTCGGTGACGTCACTCATAAGTAAAAGTTTTTTTTACTTTGAATATTTTTAAAAACTTGTAACAGCTTTTATTTACTGGATATCTGTTATTATTGAATATATAATTATCAACGGATATTATTTTAATAGGGCGATTTGAAAAAATAAATATATACAAGTTTCAATTAATTCCAAGGTTTTTTTTAAAAAAATTAAAAAAAAATTCTGATGAAATTTAATCTTGGAAATGGCTGAAATGATAGTGTTGTTTTTTTGTAATGTGGGAATGTTGTAATTGTAAGAAGGCAAAAGAGTTGTTTTTTGTTTCTTTTGCGTAAAGGTGAAATTCTAAAATATAAATGTTTTAGATTTTTAAATCTAAAAAGGACTACATAATTGTTTTTCATTTAAGTAGGAATGAAGTTGCTAAGGCAATTATTTTGTAAATAGTCTGTAAGATCATGTGCAAATGAACTTTTGATGATTAGTAACATGTCATCTACATAAATACTTTTATTTCGTGACCATAAAATACTTTTATTGGAGAAAGCGAATTGGTTTAATAATTTGGTTTTAACATCGTTAGCAGCAACTACTAAAATGATTGATCGTAAAACATTTTTAATTATTTATTTCCCTTAGCATAATTTATGATCCATATTATAGATAATTAATGTTTCAAAATCTCAAAATATTTTTCACGCCAAAGCAGATAAAAAGGGCACACATTCGTTTTTATACACCGAGGCATTAGTTAAGAGTAATTTTTGAAGTTTTAAACAAAGACTTATAGGTTACCTATTTCTTAAAACTCTCTAGGAAAAATATAGAAAACTTATAAGAAAATTTATAGATTAGCATTGAATAAGATTATACAATGGTGAAAACTTTAAAAAAAATTGAAAAAATATCAAATGAAAAAATGATTGTGAAATGAATAAATTAAATAAAGAATTAATTATTATTTTTTATTAAGTTCTCTACATACGCAGAATATTGGAAACTGCCTTTGCGATCGCCACTCGCGGCTCTCTTAATCTTTATTGTGGGAAAACGATTTAAAAACGTTCTAGCAGGTTATATCAGAAAATGATTGAAAACGCAGTAATGTTTTGTTTTTCTGTTCTAACGGTATAGCTTGTACAATGCTTTATTTTAATTCATCTTATAGCATAACACTATTGTCGTCTATGGCAGCGATTCTCAACCGGTGGTACGCAAGCGGTTAACTGATGCTATTTGGAAAAGGTCGTTGGCAATGCTTTGTTAGTTATTTTTTAAGTTGTTTTGTTTAATAGTGCACGATTGTGAAAAGGTAGAGAATTCTTCGGTCTATAGTGAACAACTCAACAGCCCAGCTTCTTAAAGGAAAGTCGAATGGTTGAAATAACTATTCACAAACTTTTTAGGAGTAACCTTCGACTGAAGACTGCATTTTAAGGAACACATTAGCGGTCTTATTTATTAGAGGAAAGTGATCCCATTTTGTTTTTGACATTTACAGGCAAAACTACGAAGTAAAAAACACGTACCTAGTTAAGTTAGTTTATAGGTTACACTATTAGAAACACCATAAAATAAATTATTATTTAAAAAAAAATTCCAAAATATTACTCTTTTACTCGTATTTCAAAAAAATTGCTCCAAAACGGGCCATTTTATTTCATGATGTTAGGTACTAAAAGGAGAAAAAATAGCAATTCAGATTTTTTGTAATGAAATATCAGGAGTTCAATTACTTCAAAGGCATCTCAGATTTAAAAAAAAATGAAGGCTTATTTTTCTTAGAAATTTTTTGTAGTGTTAACCTTGGATCCTATAACAGAATCCCAAGAAGTTGAGAATAAAAATGGTAAAAATATGGGGGCTCGCTTTTGGAACAGCGTGGGGGCCCGGTTAGGACCACCTGATGTATTTTTTTTTGAATTAATATTTTTCAATAACTATGCATATTAACTAATATTAACAATACATAGCTACTATAATAAGAAATACGTAGGTATAACAATTAAATCACTTACGTTCTATAGTAAATTCTGGCACAAAATACTTGAAACTGAAGACCATAAAAAGTTTCGCAAAAAACAATAAACAATATGCTCTCATTGAAAAAGAACAGTAAGCAGCTGCATAAACTACCCTCTCAAACTTTCAATACTATGCTGCAGCATCATACAGAGGAGAAATTGAGGGGGGGGGGGTGGCACTTTTGGTCACTTTCCTCGTATTTAGGTCAAATGAATTATATAAAAAAGACTTAAATTACAAAAAAATTTGCAAAAAATTAAGGAGGACGCTAAATAAAATATTTTCCTGAAAAGTAAAGTAATGGCAACGTTCTCTTATGCTTGCGTTTTGTGGTCGTCAACCTCGAAGTTTCTCATATCACGTTTAAAAGTTGCCTTTAGTAAAAATATTAAGAGCTTCTTTGTCGTTAGCGACAACAGTTTCAATAACTTTCAACTGGTTTAATTTGGAAAATATAATGAACGTGGCCAAATTAAAGAAAGTGCATAGAGCGATAGGGATAAGTTCAATGATCATTCTCCAATGATCATCAACACTGGTTTAAGCAGTGAATTTTGTTTCAACGCTTTACGCATTTGGAATCAGAGGCCAGCTGCTACGAAGATGCTTGCAGTAATTTGCAATCAAGACTCCTATGTGTAAATTGCAAAACCATCATCTGTAGAATTTTGGCTCTTCACGTTTTTCAATAACAGTCCAATTCTGTATGAATGCCTCATTGTTTATTCCATGACGATACAAAATAAAAAATAAATAAAATACAGGGTGTTTCTAAATTATCTCCCGTATTGTACATGTTTATTACTCAAAAACTATTACAGATTTTAACGTGATTTTTTATATTCACAAAGAAAAACTCAAAAAGTTTCTTAGCATGCCTTAATAAATTTCAATGGGATTTATGGTGTGAAGGAGTCAAAGCGAAACTCGATTTCCTCCCATATTCGGGCTAGCATTTCGGGGGTGATTTCAGCGATTGTTTCAATTATTCTGTTCTTGAGAGTTTCAATGTCATCAACGTTGGTCTTGTACACTCTGTCTTTCACATATCCCCAGAAGAAAAAATCCAGAAGGTTCGCTTCGGGTGAGCGAGAGGGCCAATCCAGGAATTGGCCCATCCTTTCCGATCCATCATTCTGGAAAGTTCGTATCAGGGCACTGCCTAACTTGCAGGCCCCATCTTGTTGGTAGACTATGTTGAGCTGCAGTTCTTCTACCTGTGGAATCAGGTAGTTCTCCAGCATATCTAGGTAAGTTGCAGCGGTAATGGTGTCTTCAGCGAAAAAAAAAAAGTTCGATTACTCGATCATCTATTAAACCCTTCACGCCATAAATGGGGGGCACACTGAATATTATTAAGGCATGCTAAGAAACTTTTTGAGTTTTTCTTTGTAAATAAAAAAAAATTACGTTAAAACCTGTAATAATGTTTGCGTAATAAGCATGTATAATACGGGAGATAATTTAGAAACACCCAGTAGGTTTTCAATTTATTTTTTCTAATCATCATGTCTAAGGCAACATTGAATATCAAGGAGTATCGGGTTCAAAGCACACATTATATTTAAAACAACAATGTCTGCTTAAAATTCTTTAGTTGTCTTAAGAAACGATTTTCTTGTTTCATTAAAACGTAAGCAACAGTCACACGTGTAATTTTCTGTGTTAGCATAGTTGATTCACACTTGATTTTATTTTGTAATATCCAAGGTTGTTAACCAATTTCGACTCAAGTGTATTCAAGCAGAACTGCCAATACAAATGGTGCTTTCACTTCATTACGTTGAAATGCGTAAATAACGCTTCTTTAAACGCTATCCTTTAGTTATCCCCCTAACACAACTGGTGGTTGCCAGTTAATAATAGTCAAGCTCTGAAATTTAGTATTTCTAAGACATTAGAAATACTTTGATAATAATCGTGACCAATTATGAGTTTTATTGGTAAAATAAACATTAAAAACATTAGGCCAGTTTTGTGATATCTTTTTAAGTCCACCGTGTATTTTTTTTTTTTTTTTTTGGTTTTATGCTAATGGGGCATTAGGTTTACCAAGTTAACATTATTATGTTGAAAAGCTCTATCAAAAGTTAATATACTTTCAAAGCATTGTTTATTTGCCAACTTTAATAAAGAATTTTTATTAACCACCCAGTTAATATTTCTATTAAATGAGAGACAAAGAATAAAAAATGTTCTTGTTGTAGAAATTTAATTCCACTACATTAGCGCAAGCAATAAAGTTATTCTGTGAGGGTTGTAGAAGAAACGGGCTCAGCCGGTACAAACAAGAACCTGGAAGGCCTAGGGAAAGACCTGATTCCTATCTCTATGAAAGAGATAGCGAGGAAAGGGGTCCCAAAGGGCCTTTTACTAAGGCCCGCCCTGGAACTCGATGACAATGCGTGCGACTCTACCTCATCAGCAAAAAACGCCTGCGACTCATCGTCGCCGCTCGCAATTTCTGGCGAAAATATGCTCTTACAACCGACGAAATTCCAGTCGAATTGTGTGTGTCTCTTTTCTAAGTAGCTATATTCGCTATTACGATCCTATAAGTGTAACAGAGAAATTAAAAATTGCCAGAAAATTAAATTTTGCCTTAATAATGTTTACCTTACTTTTTTTAAATCACTTAGTCTAACCTTTTGGGAATTAAAGATCCTTAAATTAAATGAAAAAATTAAAGACCCTTAAGTTTCAATCTTGCCATTGAGAATGAAGGATAGCCTTCGAAATAGTATCCGGGTTTCATATATCGGATGTTTTTTTTTTTGTAGAAAGAGATTTTTCATTTATATGCTGGCAATTTAATTCAAAAGTGAAGTAAATAATTATATGGCTCATATCCGATGTTTCTCGTGCCAAGAGGCCATTATATATTATTTAATAGTTTCACATAGTAGCATATTAAATTTATTTCCTTCTTTATATAAAAGTCTTTAATTGGACATTATCAATAATAATGAGATGTTTGAAATAATAAAATTTAAAAGTAATAATTTTCAGTATGAGTAGCATTTTAGTCACCTCAAACGTTATTTTTATTGAGCACTCTCTTTTACAGATAAAAAAAAAAAGCTTCAGCTACTTTTCATATATTTGGTATTATTGGCATTTTAAAATTATTATTATATTATTAATGTTAATAGCATTGCCTTTAATTAATTTAGGGCTGTGATATGTTTTCGCGACCTAGAAAACTGTTCTCGCGACATGTTTGGGATCTTGACCCACACTTCTTGACCACAGCTTTAGATTTATTTTGAAATGGAACGTTACCATGACGATGGTATATTTTTTGGAAAAGAAATTAACGCCGAATGTTTACGCGTTCGGTAATTGTGGTTCCGGACCGTATAAATTAAAAATGAAAATTTCATCAGGACAAAACTTTATGGATTCATTTATAGATTAAAACGCTGATGCAAAAATTATCTTTATTCGGGTGGAGTTTCCTGCACACTTGTTCAAAATGATAATAATATTTTCATTAAACGGTCATAAAGTCACGGAAATTATGGAATGCGAGTTTATTCTGTTGCTAGATATTAGGAGGTGATATTTCGTAACCACTATATTTTAAAGGTTTTTAAGAGTAACAATATTTGAATTTTTTTAAAATCTCTTGAAAGATAAATTTCAATAAAATTCAAGTTAATTTTACAAATCCCCCTTTTTTTTTAATTATTTTTTGGTTATTTGCAGTTTTAACTTGAGAAATTTTAGCTCTTAACAAGTTGAACTGAACTAGAGTCAGCATGTTTAAAGCTTATCTTGCTTGCCTTCGAGTTTGGGACGTTGTAGTTTTTTTTTATTTTGTTTTTCGTAATAATGACACTTTTTGATTTATGTTAATTTTAACACCAAGCCTAATTATTGTAAAATTATAGTTGTAAAGTGGCTACCAAGATTCATATTTCAGTTACGTACATTGGAGTTTATATTTTCCTTCTCCAGAATTGGTTAGTAAGTGTGAAATGTTTCATTACTTTAATGCTCTACATAAACATTATCTAATGAAGAGCATTTTCTTAATTTAATGATGGATCTTGGCTGATCGAACGATACGAAGCATATCTCTCCTAATTAACTTTTTCCGAACAGTAAATTAGTGCTTTTGTCATGCTATGCGGTTGCCCATAATGAACGACTCTTATTTTGCCGATGGTAAAATGACAACCAGTTAATATGATAAGTAGCTCGGCAGCAGATTGAATTGATCGCATACAATTATTTAGACCTGCGAGTGTTCCGACAGAATTTAGCACCATAACGCAGTTTTTAATATCAACTCTTAATTATCATTAAACAACTTGAAGATAAATTGAGAATTAAATTCATTCGAATATTATTTTAGCCACTGATCTATAAATATTCAGTTAAAGGAAAAGGTAAATTCCACTGATGCTTGTTAAAATTCTCGTATAATTTCATAAAAGACTCCATGTTTGAGTAGTGATTTGTTTGCAGACATTTTAAAGAGTCCTTTTGAAACAAGATGAATTAAATTCGGTGAATTAAATTAGATCTTAACAGTTGACTAGATGTTAAACATAGAATATTAAATGTAATGTTGATATTCTGATGAATTCAGCTTGATTACCAACCACTATTATGAATTCCATTTTGGGATATGACTTAAAGTTGCCGAATGAAAAATATTGACTAAACTCAAAAATACGATTTTCACATTTTAAAATTTATTTTCTATTTATAGTTGACTAAACTCAAAAGCCGGACACATTCACTTTCAAGAAGCGGTTTGACTTTCAGTTTGTTCGACTTTCAATTAAATTTTCCCATAAGAAATAATGTAGATTGAATTAATCCGTTCCAGTCTCCCAAAATTTATCCATTATAAAACATTTTAAGTACTGCTTCAGAAACTGTTCAGGCAGTGCAGGAGGCATTTCAACGAAGAAGCCCTTATAAGTCTACATGTCAGGCCAAAGTGTTTACAACACATGTACAGGATCTGGGCGCATTGAGAAGATGGATTACCGACGCTATTGCTGGTGTTACACAAGAAATGTTCCAATAAAACATGGCGTGAAATTCAATATCGATTAGATCAGTGATACACAACGCTTTGTCCGCTACCAGGTTCGCAATGGCCCGCGTGCTTCAAACTGCTTACGTCATTGAACTAATTGGAATTGCCCAAAGAGAACATGAGTTCATTTGGCCTGATAGTTATTTCAGGTATTTCAATTATTTCAGCTATTTATTAAGCATATTTCTGTTTTAATATTGTAATATATATTTTCGTAAACTTACTTGTAATATATTGATGGCATTTCAACGACTAATCTATTATTAGTATGGAGATTAATGTCACGTGATATAATAATGTGTCAGATTCTTCTTGAAAGTGAAACTGGCCCTTCGTGAAAAATGGCGGGCGACAATCGGTGCACATACAGAAGTCTATTGTAAAAAAAAGTTAGTCTTTCTCTTGCTATAACTGTAATATTTTCTTTGTAATAAAATTTTGTAATGTTGGAAAGACTATTTTGGTTTATGCAAGATAAATTATTAGCAAATGAAGGTTCACAACTTCACTCTCGCACCGTCATTAAGGCCAAGAAAAATGTCGATAACTTCGCTAACTTAGACAATTCAGGGACACTCAGGGATGTTCAAAAAAGAATGTCCAGGTTTAATAATTTTATTTGGGAAGTGCATTAAACATACAACTGTTATCGCCGCGCTGTAATATTCATAAAGTTTTGCTCCGTATTACCAGCAATCCAATAATTCAGCATTTAGCCATCAGGTGAGAGTTTGGCACTTATCTAGATATGGTCATTGTATGGATGCGACATGGTTATAAGAACAGTGCTGATTTCATTCTGCAATAACAGGGAGTGCATATCATTTTCACACTTGCCATGAAGGCTCAGATGTGAAGTCAACTCTGGAGAGCAAGATGATCTTGACAACAACTTCTTATAAAATTTATCAGATGTTCTAATCTTGTCCATCTTGTTCTCCTGGCATAACCCAACTTTTTTCTAAGGAATTAGTAAAGAATTATATTTTTGTCCTTTTACTATTCGCGATTATACTGGAACTGAAGAAGCTTGTAGGAATCTCCATTCAAACAGCTCACTTGCTGGGGCGTATGTGTGAAGAAATGGACTCTCCTGTAGATGTTTACAGAGTGAAAAAGGCATTTGAATTTATTGTTAAAAAAGTTGTCGTACCCTTTATTGGTTGTATTCCTATGTTAAACACACTGGTGATTTTTAGAAACCACGACATTCTTTTTGAATACTCAACATACCCAAGCAAATTAATAAAATTGCGCTTGTGAAGGGTACATGTTTTCTGCTGAGTTAGTTTCTAGTGTACATAACTAGAAATCTCGTGTAAATATGACAGAATTTAAATCCTTGGTTCAAATTTGAAAATTTTAACCATGAAATATCTAGAAAAAACAGTTAAGTAATTTAACACGGAATTTATGGGATAATTTAGGGAAAGACAGAAGACAAACAGACAGGCGAATGCCGAGAGACAAATCAGTCATTTTTTTTCCAAAAAATGAAAAGAGAAAGAACAATAAATATTGCTCCCCTTCAAATTATCTATATTTGATCGCAAACAGGGACAACTGCCAAAGGGCGGTAGCCTTCCAAATACGCTATTACATACACATTTGCAAATTGATTGTGACATTGAAGGGCGTTGGAAATTACGATGACAAGACAAGCGGATATATAGTTGGAGATAAAATTAAAAAAAAAAATAATTCGCCAAAATGTGTGACTAGTACATTGTAATCGGGCGACGGGCTGTCATAATGAAGGAGAAAAGGGGAAAACGCAACATGTTGGGGAATCATTGTGTTTTCCGCCCTCTTTCCAATTGGTCCGTATCCATAGAAACGATGGGCAGAATCTGCCAGAAGCAATCGAGAAAGAATAGACCCCTCACTTTGATTAAACTTGTCTCGTGAATAAATATCCGAACCTCTCACGACGAGGGAATTCGGAAATCCCCTTTCCTTTTGTCTCTTTGCTTTCTTATTGGTTTCTCGCCCGTGAAACTATTAGACACGGAAGAGAAAAACGACAGGATAAAAAAAAATCAGGTTGAATGAAAAAATATAACATTATAACAATAATAAAAAAATTCCTTCCAACAAATTAGTTCCTTAGGTTCTTCGGTGCGTGAACTTGACATTTGATTAAGGTGGGGGGAAAGATTTCGATTTCAACCAAGAGCTTTTAAGGGAAAACAGGATTTTAATATAGCGGAGGAGATTAGATTTTATTTCAGGTTAGATTTTATTTTATTTTAGTTCTATTATTTCTACCACTTCTTCTCGTTTTATTTCCGCGTTATAAATAAAAAAAACATTATCCTTTTCTATTTCAAAAAATTACAACGTCTTTAACAAATTGCAAACGAAGTGCAGTTGTGAACAAATTTCAAATGATAGAAATATTTTACGAGCTCCATTTTTCCCATGTCAGTCCAAACAGCCCTAATAAACAGGATGACACCAACGCGAGATCAATGGCCGCCTGGACTTGCTCAATTGTAGGTGATTATTAAATTATTGGGGTAGCATCTTTCTAAATTTAAGTATTTAATATTTTATTATGCCATGTTATGTTGGAGCTACAATTTTTATGAAAAAAGCTCGTGTAAACTACTCTGTATTTACGATAAGTGAAAGTCGCATCGAATTTGTTAGTCTTTTTTTTTTTTTAAAAAAAAAAAGAAGACAATACTCCTCTTTGATAAAGGAGATTATAGTCTCCTGAAAACAAATAATAAACCTCTATTAAAAAAGAAGAGTGGGGATATTCATGCGTATATTATCGCAGTCAAGTTACGGTAAGTTATGCGTATATTACCGTAAAAATTAACGCTGTTATTCACTCTTTTTACTTTAATTTTTAAGCAAAACTTAATTACAAGTAAAATACAGGATTATTTATAAGCCACTGGTTCCGCTTACGCTGTAGTGAAAAGCCTGGGATATGGCAAGGTCTGCTGTCAGTGGGTATCCCGAATGCTCACGGAAGAGCACAAAAGCTGCGTTTCGGCTGCTGTTTGGATCATCTGGAACGTTACAGTCGTGAGGGGGAAGCAATTTTGAAGAAGATTATCACGGTAGATGAGACCTAGTGCCATTATTGGGAACCTTCCGGGAAGGTATCCACAATGCAGTGGAAACATCCATCGTCATCACGGCCCAAAAAATTCAAGTCGCAAAGTTCGGCCGGGAAGGTTATGCTTACGTGTTTCTTTGACTCCGACGGTCCTCTGCTTTTGGAGTTTATGGAACCCAAACCCGTATTAATGCTATCGCATACACAAAGACACTGCAGAACTTGCGTCAAGCTGTGAAAAGCAAGCGTCCTGGTAAGCTCAGTGATGGGATGATCCTCGTCCAGGACAATACTAGGCCACATGTTGCGAGACTGGTGCAGGAAGCAATAACCAAAATGCGTTGGCAAGTTCTGCCACACCTTCCTTATAGCCGGGATATCTCACATGTGATTTTCATGTGTTTGGTCCTTTAAAGAAGGCACTGAAAGGTCGACGATTCGCCAATGATGAGAAGGTTAAGGACGCTGTTCGGGCATGGTTCAGAGAGCAGCAGAAAACAGGCTTTTTTGCGGATGGTATTAGCCGATCGATACCCCAGTTGAGTCCTGTATTGCGGCAGGTGGAGATTTTTTTAGGACTGCGCGTCTATAATAGTGACTATAAGATGTTCTTCTTTCATATAAACAAAGGTAAATATTAATACTTTCATTTAATCCGTCTCAGTGCCCTTTGAATCACTTTAATTTGAATATGCCTTATATAATAACATGCCTTATATAATGCTCACTGCCATAGGGAGTCAACAGCGAGCAACTCTCTCTTAACCTGTCAGCTGTCATGGGAACAACAGTATCGAAACAAACTATATACAGACGATTTCATCAGATATGCCTAGGAGAAGACTGAATGCGAAAAGAAGTGACTTTCTTAGATAGTACAGATAGCATCAGCCCTGGATCCAAGATCTAGTGGCCTGAGCTCTCTTCAGAGACGAATCCAGGTTCAATTTAAACACATGTGATCACATCTGGAGAGACTGTGGGAGACTGACCACTATGGTATGAAGTGGCATCCTGTTGGATGGACATTACGCCACTCAGAGTTTAAGCCAGAGACCGTAACCAGGACGACTTCGAGGTTTATGTAAGCTTGACAAAATCTTAGATCCGCAGTTCATTTTTATAAACGTAATTCTCATTCACACAGGGCTACTCTGATCGAAGAATATCTCGAAAGTGAAGATATTCAGCGGATATAATGGCCATCCAGATCTTGTAAAAGTCTGAAGCATGATAAAAATATGATCTCATTTTTAAGAACGTGTCTGATAAAATTTATCCTGGACCGACAATATCCTTTTCGTATTACAAAAAGATATAAGTTATCGTCTTTGCAAAGCGCAAACGTTTATCATTAGTAGAGGGAAGAACATTATGATCAACAAGTGAAAACCCGAATGTTAGAATTAGATTTTTTGTACTATAAAATACTTTGAAGAAAGCCTGAAAAAAAAGATAGTAACTTTGTACATTTAATAACACCTGCGATAAATGTATAGGAATATAATGGAAACATGAATTCAGGGAAACTGGCTCTTACCTCGAGGAGTTCATACAAAATTTCAATTTCACCTTTATAGATCAAAGGATGTCGGTGATGTAAAGGCTATAGACGGATAGGCGTACACGGCAGATCGCATACACCGCTGTTTAATAATTAAAATCTTTAGTAATATGCAGCAATGGATGAAGCACCTGAAGCTCCGTTCTCTTGTGCATCACGGGTTTGCATTTTTGTCTTTTCAAAAATAACCGCTCCGAGTTCTATTTGTTAACAGATATACGGTGCTGTTAATTAAAAAACTTGTAGGTTATAAAGTCCGAACCACCTTCCCATGACTCCCGACCCCATGGTCCAAAATAGTCTGAATGGAACAAAAAAATTTACAAATCATTATAGTTAAACAAAAAAATAATGTGGAATGGAACTAACTATAAAGTGAAAACCTCTAATCTATAAGAAGGGGGAAAAAATGGAAATACGTATCCGGTATTTCTTTTTCTTACTTCCTTGTGAATTAGTTTTTCACTTTCTAGTTAATTCTAGTTAAAGGGTGTAGAAAATATGAGGATACAAGACGTACATGGTAAAACCAATAAAGAGATTCATGCTTCCACTGCTTATTAAAACTTAATAAAAGTTATACACTTTAAATATACAGGGCGATTATAAAATAAGTTCGCCTACTCAGAGCCCTCTAGAGCCCAATCTAATGAACCGATTGTGATGCAAATTGAAATATAGGCTATTCAGACCATGGGGGAGAGAATTCGAGAAAGAAAAAAATTAATGCAAATTTTCACCACGAGGTGAAAATGTGGCGCTGTGGAATGGCAAATGGAGATTTTAAAACTGTTATACAACCTCTGACAATTAAGTTCGGTGAATGAGTTAACACAACAAAATGCAAAACAGATAGAGCCACATTTACTTTGTCCTTCGAAATAATCACCCTGGAAGGCAATACACTTTTGGGATCTGGAGCCCTGGAAGCTCCTTAGGGATGGCTTTAAGTTCACGTGTCACATTTGCTTGAATGTCTGGAATGTCCGCAAATCTGTATCCCTTTCAGGCCCGTTTCAGGCGTGGGAACAAGAAAAAGTCTGCCGGTGCCAAGTCTGGTGAATAAGGTGGATGAGCTATGGATATGACCCCTTTGTTGGCCAGAAACTGTTGCACGATTACGGCAGTGTTCCTCTTTGATCCATTATCCACAGTTACGTGCGCTCGCTACACCTTCAACTGAAGAAACGAGCATCTGCTAAACCATTGCACGCACAAACGTGACCTGTCTGAACTTGCTTAAACAATGACTGGGCTTGTATTCACATGCATTGTTACTCGCGTAGATTAGGGTGTTACGTCATTCACCGAACTTAACCGTCAGAGGTTGTATGTTTGATTACAGCAAATGTTCAATATGTTCGCCCCCTGCGTCAATGATATGTTGGAAGCGTAGCACAGCATGATCAATTGTTGCATGAAGCG
Source organism: Rhysida immarginata (assembly GCA_023313115.1). NCBI lineage: Eukaryota > Metazoa > Arthropoda > Chilopoda > Scolopendromorpha > Scolopendridae > Rhysida > Rhysida immarginata. The sequence continues at coordinate 11,739,629 of JAHWFO010001074.1, forward strand.
TTTCCTGGGGAATGTCTGAGACATGTCTTCTAATGCTGACTTTCAGCTCAGGCACAGCCCATAAGCTTTGTTGAAAGACCCGATCTTTCGAATATCCCTAGAACCAAAAATCGCACGGGTTCAAATTCGGAGAACGTGAAGGCGCTTTCATCTCCAAAGTTGGCACGAAGCAGTTCCTTCACTTGTCGACCAATAATGAGGAGGTGCTCCATCTTGCATGAAGACAGCGGTTTCCAAGCATCGTCGTTCTCGCAAGGAGTTCACAATACCGTGCACTTGTCACAGAACATCTTACAGGACCTCGTTGTGTCACTTCCTCAAAGAAAAAGAGATCTAGAATAAAATCAGCAGTGAATCCACACCATACAATCACGCATACAGAATGCAATGGCTTTTCATGCACGACATGGGGGAGCAAGTTCTGCGTGTTCACCACTCCTTCTAGGGTGAAATGTGCTTCCACGCCACAGGTCATCAACAATCATCCTCGCCAGAATTAGTTCAAAAGGTCATCACCAGCATGGAATGGCGCTCTATGCAATATTCGTATACGAAATTAGACACGAAGACACATTCAACATGCTTTCAGTAAATGGTGGAGGCCATTTAATATGTAACTAATTTTAGTAACGATTAAAGACTTGTTAACCTGTGTCTTCGTGTCAAATTTCGTATACAAATATTGCATAGAGCGCCATTCCATGCTGGTGTTGACCTTTTGAACTAATTTTTTTTGGTGGGTATGAACTTCCCATGCCCTCTTGTATAATATTACCAAGTATTATAGCTTTTGGTCCAGTAGTTGTTTTTTTTATGACCATGTCAAAATGGAACTTTAATTATAAAGACCCTATACTTTGTAAGGGCAGACTGACATATGATTATATGGATATGTTTTTCTCTCCTTGTTGCAGTATTTTGACGAATTAAAAGTAAACTTATATTAGAGGAACGAGAGCGTCAATAGTGGCGCTAACATCGAAGAAAATTCCGTTGCAAAACCAAAGACGCAAGTAGGATGGATACAAGAGAGATAAAGGGAAAGAAATACTCGGGAAGGAAATTGAAACGGGAAGCGGACGACAGCCGCGAAAGATTGGATGACAACCGATGCCGTCGACGGGAGCTTTGAAAAGTGACAACGTTCACCTAACAGACAGATAGGGGCAAAAGGAGACGGCGACAAAGGGAGATGAATAAGGAAGAGAAAGGAAGAGAAACAAATCCTTTCGATGTAATAGGACGAAAGGAGAACCGAAGGAAGAAGGGAGGATGAAGGTGGAAGAGGAAAATAAAAGTTCCGATCGATCCCATAACTCCGATTCAAAGAAATTCTCTCGATTCACTCAAGAAGATAAAGAAAAAGAAGGAAAAAATTTACAGAATAAAGCTCTCTTACTTATACGTCTCTAAATATTCAAAAGAAATTCTTACTATTTTGAAAATTTGTGATTTTGTGACTTGCTTTAGAAACAAATACAAGAAATTAAACATTTTTCCTTTACGTGTGCATAAGGAATTCTCTTTTATAGCTAACTTTTTTTTTGAAATATTGATTCTGTAAAAGGGAAGATATGTTTTGTAGGCTAAGGAAATAGCCACGCAAGAATTATAAATGAGATATAAATTATGTAGAAAATCTATAAATTTATTTATTCCTAGTTAATAAATAACTTCATTTCGAGAAGAATCGGCCTTAAAATAATTTTTTTACTCATTTTTTTGCAGAATGAAATAATCAAATTACAATATTTTAGCACACAGTCTACATATTACTCTAAGATTAAAAATATGAATAAGAAAATCGTTTGCGATAAATAAATGCAATTTAAAGACACGAGGACTGTGGAAGAAGATTTGTGGAAGAGAAAAGAGAGTTGGCAATGGATTTCTGAGGTTCACGGTCACGTTTACCAGTGCTTTCTCCACCCTTCTTCTGTCTCGAGACGCTGGAGGGCTGCTATGGAAAGAGCATTTTAAGGTTAAAAAAGAAAACCACGACAGCAAAACAAATGTCGCTAATTCTATTCGGAACGGATTAAAGTTGGCTACTTCTTGGCTTTTGGAAGAGTCTAGAGCTTTCCGATTTAAGAGGGAAGGGAAAGAAGCTCTCTGCTCGCACCAATAAAGAGCGAAGGAGAAGCAGCTGAGCCGCACGAATATAAAACAATAAAGCACATCTAAAGAAGAGAGAATAAATGATACAGACGAGAAAAAAAATCTCCAACTGAATAATGTAAAAGGATCGCTGCTTCATTTGCAGTTTCGAAATGGACCGAGTTTCGGACAGAAAACATAGACTAAAGAGGAGCTAGAATTTTTTTGGAAACTTCGTTAAAAACACAATTGTAAATTTGTCTTAACGGATTGCGAAAGGATTGCGAGAACCGAGGATAATAACTCAGCTAAGATTTAATAATGTCTGTGCGTGTATGCGTTTTAAGATTTATAAGATTCGGGAAAACAAACATTATTCTCCGTGGTATTATGCCGAGATTTCTTAAAGAAGATCAATTGTAATAAAATTAAACTTTTCAAAGAAATTTAAAGCTTTTTGTAAATAATATTCATTAAAAATAATGTTTTAATACAGTCCGCATTAGGAATAATAGTTTTGAATATATAGCGTATTTTCAAACAATTTTGAATATTTAACAAGAAAACAATTTTGACGAAAATTTAAAAGTTTGCTAAACAAGCGCTGTAAAAATGCTTTTAGCAGTTTAAACAAGGAAGTTGATGCATTCGGATTTCTTCTTCGTTTTCTTAAAGAAAATAGAGCAGTTTCTTCGCATTTCCATCCGAACTTTAAATTAAGTTCCTCTTGGCTTTTTTTTCGTTTCTTATTTTTTTTGACAACGAGTAATTTATTTTGCTTACTTTAAGAATGTACGCGGTTAGCTTACATAGGTCCCAGGTTCGATTTCAGTCAGTTACTAATTTTACATTTCAAAGTTGAGTTTTTCCATATGCTTAACACGAGAATCGCTCGTGGTTCATATTTTTGATGGGTCTACTAGTTAATAAATCCCCTTTAAATACAGCCACTGGCCATGTGTAATATTTTGAAATTAAAATCATTTTCGAAATTTTGTCTCATTTGAAACACTTTCTGGTCTTGCATTTTCTCTGTAGTTTAGTGTATATTTTTTATTAGTACTATAATATTCATACAAAACAATTTTTAATATGGTAAGAGCTTAAATGTAGAAAAAAAGAAAAGTGTTCTCCATAATTTGTCACTGTCGCTTGTTTTCGAGCTTGAATTTATGCATTCAGAGGCCAAAAGTCATGGGTTAGCTGCTCAGCAGCATGCCTGACCCCCTCTGGCCAAATGAAGTAACTCGACGTGGTTTGAACTCCACACAGTCTGGAAAGCCATCCACGTATCTCTAATATTGAGGTAGATGGCGGATCTCTGCAACACATCCAATAAATATTCAATGGGGCTCATGCCTGGGAGCGAGCTGGTCACAGTACTTTTTTGAACGCTCCTGAATTCTCCTCAAAACAGATCTGCAGAACTTGACTTCGATGACATAGAGTATTATCTTGCTGGAAGACTCCATCATTGTGGAAGTAGAGGAGAGTTGCATAAGTTGGGACATTTTCAAGAAAATATTTTTTGTAACCACACGGTACTAAAAAAAAGACATAGTAATTTATGAATCATCAGCAAAAGGTTTTAATACAATATAAGAAAAATTATGGGTGCTAAATACCAAATGAATTATCGTAAGTTATTTATAGGTTTCCTAATTGCAACAATGTCCTATCTTATGCAAACAGGAGCCTAAGAGAAGACATAGCAAACTAAAGTATAAAATGAGACAAACAATTTTTCTTATGTTGATTTTTGATATCAAAGTTTGGTTTTTAGACGCTACATGCCAAACAAGTAAAACGGACTTTATCGTGATTATGCAGGTTTCTTGTGCACATTGTTTGCACTGGATACAGTGGATCCATCCGCAAGTGGATAATGCCTATGGTCCTTGCAGAACATAGAAAATCATTCTGTTGTGGCAACTTTGTTAGTTTCTTCTCTTTTGATGTTCCTTGTTTGTTCCTTGAGAAAACACTATCCCATCTTAGGAAACTGAAGCTGTCCCGACTTAGGAAAATGGCAACTTTGAACATCATTTCGCATCGTAGAAAATCGCATATGTTGCTAGGAAAATAACCACTGATATACCAGTCAAAATATGATATTAAAGTTGTTCTAGTATCTTTTTATCTTTCGACATTTAGCAAGAGAAATTGGTGACACAGTTCGCTTAGAAGTGAATAAAAGTTACAGGATTCTTTTTGTGGGGAAACAGTTACTGCTTCGGTTTTGTCGATAACACAACGGCTGCCTCCTTCGACGAAGTGCTGAAAACCAACAAGTGGCACCAAGAACTGTTCATTTTTTTAAAAATCGGTTTGTCCCAACTTATGACACATCCCTTCTTATGCAACTCCTCCCTACACAAAATTCATGAAGGGGTATAAATGGTCACCAAACAGCTCGAAGTAATGGGAATCGCTCAGTGATGTGTCTAGAAGGACAAGCGGATCCAATCCGTGCCACGTAAGAGCACCCTCCCATCACCGTAGAATCATTACCAGCCTACACAGTGACTTGTTAACAACTAGGTCCATGGCTTCATGGGTCTGCGCCACATCCAGAAATTCCGTCAAGTCCGACGTAACCGTGATTCGTCGGACGACACAACCAGACTCCAATCTTTCAATGGCCGGTGTTGTTGCGTTAGCAGCGGTATTCTGATGGGTCGTCTGCTACCATAACCCATGGATTAACATCCAGTCTGTCGATTTCATGTGCTATGGCTTGTCGGTTAGAATGGACAATTCTAGCCAGACATCGACGGGCACGTTCAAAGAGCAACCATGATCGGCCACTGCGTTATCCATTGTGGGTGGTAATACCTTTCAGAAGAAATTCTCTCTACACACACGGAAATGTCTTTGAAAACTTGAATTCCTGAACAACTTTGGTAATGGCATACACCCACTTTCATACCACGTTTGAACGTTAATTCTTGTCGCCTTGCCATGAGCACAACGAAAGAATACAAATGGATAGCGTGTACATGAGCGCAATCAATACATGCTGTTTTAGATTAATCCATATGTCTTAATATGCAGGTGACAGAGTATCCAATTTGCGTACTGCTATTAGATTACTTTTGGCCTTTGAATATAATAGAGCTGGTAAGTATGGCATTAATTCCTGGCCAATTGCCTAATGATTCCAAACATTAGGTTTAACAATGTGGTGTAATGCCATTGAAAGGCATAGAAAGGTTAAACCTAAGTATGAAATTGCTAGGCAACGGGCCAGGAGTCGGCGTCAATACTTACCACCTCTATAGTAGCTTTTTGGAGAGAAGAGAGAGAAAGTAAGTTATTGAAAATGACTCTGCAGCCTATTTAAAAAATATCAGCTGGTTAATAATGAAGAAAAATAACTAAAAGCTTTAAGAGAGGTGACAGATGCAATCAACGACAGCAGTGGCTAATATGACGTTGCTCCGGGAAATAGTTCTCCAAACAATTCTAAATCAAACGAAGACTACCCGAAACTGGAAACATTAGTATTGTTTGCTAGAGAAGAATATAAATTCGTTGACAATTGTTAGTTAAATTGAATATACAATAGATAGACGGATCGACAAATCAAAGATTATATACATTTTATAATTATGAAAACTTTAAAACAGTGATCGAGAAGAGATTTTTTTGACCTGTATAGTATAAGCCCATTAAGATGTTATCTCAAATTACGATCTTTTAGAACATTTATCTTTCAATTTAAGATAATATCTCCCAATCAATATCTGGGTGCCATTTTTTTTATTTATCTGAAGAAAATGGGATGCTTCAAATAGGAAATTAATCCTTAAACTCGCCATTAAAGAGCACGTCGTCCTTTGCAAGGAATGTTAAGTCTTTCATTAGCAACAGTGTCAACAATGGTTGTTGAGATCCAGCGAGTGTTTCTATGGCAACTCGGAATCCTAAAGAAACAAGACGGAAGTTAAAAGATGAGTCGACAGTCCGGACAAAAGCTTTGCACGAGCAAGACACAAAAGCATCCACTCCTCTGATTGGCTGTCACGCAAATACGGGTTAGGGCGAGCTGAGTGTAAACAGCAGAGGGGGATTTGATCGCCTTATTCTCCCGTTCGTTTTATTTTTATGCTATTTTTTTCCCTCCGCCTCTTTACGTTAGCTCCCACTACTAGTAGATGGCGTTTCTATTGTTTTCTCCTGAACCCCACCGTCAGCTGGAATTGAACGCACCAATGGCTGCTGTCATCGAAATGAAAAGACATTCCTGATACTGAAAATTAAACACGATAACAGCATGCAATAATTAATAGAAAGGGAAAATACTGAAAAGTTAGATGAACCTTTATTGATTTTTTATATTTTTTTATTTTTACAAAATTTCATCGGAAACTGAATTCTCGATAATCCTGATAATCGGAAAAAATGAATTGACTGCTCAATTAAACGGGATTGAGAGGTTCTTTTGAAATGAAGCCGTTTAATCTTTGACAGCAAGCAATATAGTATTTATTTCTTATTTTTAAGAAGAAAATTAATTGCATTTCGAAGATATCATATAGGACATTAACCTTGTCTCTGTAAACTTGACCCATAAATTGAAAACAAAAATAATAAAGGATCAAGGAGTATTGCTTTGCATTTTACTTTAGAAATCTAAGAAAGTTGTCATTTTCAGTATTGAAGAATATGAAGATTTTTTTATTGTACGTTTTATTTTTGTTACATGATCGTTTTGTTCGGTTATTTCGTAAAGAAATTTTACTTTGATATTTGAAGTCTGTGTCAATGTTCCTGAATTGTCTCGATTGTTTCTTAAAAACTTCCAAGACGATTTTTTGAAACGTTAAATAATTAAAAAGGTAATCGATTTTTTATATTCATATAACATACAAAGTGGATCAACAATACGTTTACAAACTTTGAGGGCGGGTTCCTCACACCAAAACAAGAATCATAGTCCATATAAAATGTGTCTGAAAAATCTTTAGATTTTGAGGTATTAATGAAATTTACATTATATTTCACCTCAGAAACTCATAATAAATGTTCAAAATATCCTCTGCGTGCGTCTACACACGCATGTACTCTTCGAATCATTGACTGTCGCACCCGTTCAAATAATCCCAGACAGTGCCGAATGGTTTGACGCAGTCATACATAAAAATCAGATCTGGCTGCTCACGAAAATGCATATCCTGCCACCTTTCAGACTAACCACAAATGTACACAACTGACAAATGTAAACACGTCTCCATGGCAACAGACTGCCATCTGGTTAGTTACAAATTTCCGGTAATGGATTGTACCTCAAACCCCGTTGAACGTAAGCTTTCATTAATAAAATGAAGGATTTTCGAACATACTTTTATATGGACTGCGTTTCTTGTTTTGGTTTGAGGAACCCACCCTAAAAGTTTTAAACGTATTTTTCAATGTAGTGAAATTATACGTCGATGATAATTTCTTGTATCCAGGAAGGTATTTTGTAAGAGAAGACCATCAAATTCTCGAGAATATTTAAAATGACATCGACTTACTCGAAAATTGGCCTCAAAGCACCGAATGAATTAAACAGACAAAAACAAATCAGTTGCTTAAAAATCTGAAGCTGGAAAATAATTAATGTTAATACGCAAAAAAATAATAATTTAATTTGACAACTCAATCATTTATATAAAATCAGCGACGGTGGACGTTGTCACAACAAAGAAAAAATCTAACAATGGGTTATTTCCCGATTATACAAACGGGTGGGTTCGCTTCTAGTATCCTTTAAAACCCATATAGAAAAACTTATTATTCGGAGGTGTCGTTCCAGGCATGTAATAAAAATTTGCTATTCTGGAAATAAGATATGCATGCATGTACATTTATGTGGTTCAGCTCGTGGAATAAATTATAACATTGCGTTATATTGTTCGACATTGTCAAGAAGAAAGTTGACTTGCTACTCCTACTGTATTTGATACAAAATCGGGACAACCAATCTTTCTATATAAATAAAGAAGGGTGTTTGTGGGTTTGTTTGTGGGTTTTGGGTGTGTTTGTTTCTTATACATATCTACAGTTTTATTCTGATCTTGATGAAATTTGTATATTTGACTTCTAAGCATGAAGAAGGTTAGAAGACGTCTACCTCAGATTTCGAAAAAATAATTATTATCGATAATAAATCGATATTCATTATGATGGCAAGGCATATTAATGAGAAATATCTCATAACCAACAATGCAAGGCAAACTTTGTGCAATTTTAATAAGTTTCAATTTGTAACAATGCATAGAATTCCGGTTATTCAGGCTTTTCTTAGAAATGACAGTTCTTATAGTTGCCGCCAATGACGTATATTAAAGATGGACTCCGAATCCTATTGTTAACAGCGGCAAAAAGTGAAGCAAAAAGTGAAGCCATGATAGTTCTGGGCAGCAGTGAGCCGTGGAGTAATCAGCTGTCTGGCTGCTTTGTTTTTGAAGATTTTGGGCCCGAGAAATAATTAATTCAAAACCATTCCTCAAAGTTAAACTGCGTACAACTGTACAAACAAACAAGAAAAAAATCAGGAATCATTTTCCACAAAAAGAAATCAAAAATACGTAACTGAAAGACAATCGAAACGAAATTGAAATTGAAACCATGATCGAAAAATTGTTTATAAAATATAATAAAATACTTCAAATACAAAGTAAACGAAAAGATAACTTATCACTCCGTGATCGGCGTGTGAAAGAATTATTAATCAGTTACTCTTCTGTTTAGCCAAGTCTTTTGCATTATCTTCACTCACTTTCGGCCATGACAGTTATGGGCATGGAGCTTCCCAATTTGCTTCAAGTTACAACAATAGGATTCGGAGTCTATCTTTAATATACGTCATTGGTTGCCGCCACGAGGCCAACGAGAAAGACCGGCCTCGAAGTGGAAAAGTCACCTGACCAACTGGGTCTGAAAAACAATCTAACCTTCATTGTTTCCAACAAACGAAAAAATACTGATTGTTAAAATCCAAGATGGAGACAGTGAAGATTGGATTGTTGTTCAGACCCAGTTGGTCAGGTGACTTTTCCGCTTCGAGGCCTGTCTTTCTCGTCGGCTTCGTTGCCGCCACATAAGTTGAACGCACAGCCCACTAGATAAAGGCCTGAGTGCTGTTTTCAAAATGGCGGCGCTCGCAGGCGGAATATCTGTGTGAAATAAGATGGAATAGAAGAATTATTTCACAAATTTGCTTTAATCTTCTAACGAAATCTAAGTTTTTGAACTTGTTATTTAAATGGCTTTATGTTTCAATCAAAACAATGGCAACATACGTGCAAATAAATGTAGTTTCATTTTTTCAAAATAGAGCCATCTATGGAGGAAGAGAAAAAGCATCTTTTCTATAAAAAAATTTCGAAACCATATATGATGGTTTTAGAAATCTGCAAAAATTAGTTCCCCTAATAGATTAATTATTTTGGTTAGATTTTGTAAGAAAATTAAAGCAAATTTATGAAATAATTCTTTTATTTCAGCTTATTTCACACAGACAGTCCGCCATTTTGAAAACAGCACTCAGGCCTTTATCTAGTGGGCTGTGGTTGAACGACAGGGTGACGTCATTTCTAACGCCAGCCAATAGACGTTAACGGGAAGTAAATCGCTTAGCTATTCCATGAAACATCCGCTTTCGTTTTCGAAACATTGTTTTCGTATTTATATTTAGTTTCTATTTTTGTTTTTTCTTTTGAATAGATAAATGAAATTAATAAATGAAATTAATAAATTAATAAATTAAAAAATGACGCAGAATAGTCGACTCGAATGCAATATGTTTTATATTATGACTTTTAATAGGCTTTCCACGCTTCAACGATATCTTTACCATCACTATAGTAGAACAAGTGCATCATGGGTAAAATCCAGACAAAGCATATTGATGAGATGTCTTACTGCGCATGTCAAAAAGATCGTTCAACTTACGTGGCGGCTGCTATAGTACACTCATCAACAGGAAATAATCCACACTTGAATTTTACTCTAAATTTTACCGTTTCAATATTATTTTATTTTTAATAATTTAATATTACATTTAGAGTTAACATTATTAAGATTATTAAATTTAAATAATTATAATTCTAAAAGCTATTAATACAACACATTAGCATGAAATGTAATATTAAGTATTAAACTCGTGTGGATTATTTCCTTTGGTTGACTGTACTTAATAATTTCTTGAAAATCTTTAGAAATGATCAGTAACCGGAGATAATGCAGGGTTAGCAGACTATTGAGAAAGAGTGAAAAGACGACAGAGGAAGCGGTCCTTTAGCTCCGTGCTGTATTGAGCAAATGGTAAGCATGTCAATAGAAGAATCGGCGACCACTAGACTACACAAAGAGATGAATGGCCAAGTTTTGGTTCAAGACATTGAGAGAAGAGTGGGAATTGCAACAACGTCAAGGGGAGCATCTAAAGTAAGATTACGTGACTAAGAAATTATTTAGGCTAGCAGCGGCATACATGAAGAGGTCCATCCATTGTGAGCAATTAAAAAATTTATTTCCGAGTTTTCATTATGAATTTCTACTATATTAATTATAAGCGTATTCATGTGTTTATTTTTAAGATATTGCAAAATTTAATGTCACGTGTCAATGTGATCGAGAAAGGATCGGTAGGCATGGGTAGGTAATAAATAAATAAATTTATTCAAAGTGAAAAATAAAGTTGACGTAGTGGAATAAGGCTTCTTAAATAAACACTGAAGAAAAATGATAATTCAAGCAAAGTAAAAGTTTGTTTGTACGTCTCACAACTTCTTCGTAGACGTGATAATCACCGCTGACGTCGTCAATGTAAAGTTGGATAACGGAGAGAGCGAGGCTTCAATTCGCAAACGTCGCTAGGAGAACTCCCCGAATGTGGCGTTTTTCGATGAACGCCCACAAGGTCGCATGGCCGGTGAAGTTCCACAAAATAAATAAAAGATCGGTCAATCGCTTGACGAACACTTCACTGGATTAACGTATATGCACAAATAGTCACGCTATATTCACGAGGACGACCCTTCTTTGAGCCAGTCGCAGAAGCAGTAGTCCATAGAATTCTAGGAAATTAGTAGAATATATTGCCAATATATAAAGTCCACAGTCCCGAAGTGCGGCGAAGAAAACTCTCCTTGGGCCAATAAATAATCGCTACGAGGCACTACTCCTTCGTCGTCACAAAGTTCGTTCGCAGCGAGTTTATCGGGGAGAAATATTCCACTCAGGGATGCGGCCACTCTTGAGCTAAGGGTGGATAAGCACAGTCAAAGTGAGCGACGACAGAAATGCAGTAATTTAGTCCTAAGATTAGCTGGGGGGTAATTTAGCCACTAAAGTCACTGGTTGGTTGTCGATACTGTTAGTCCAATAAAGAAAGACACAGTTCGGGAATTTAAAAAGAAAAGTTCGCAAGTTCACGGGCGGCGTGGCGGACGCAGAGAGTCGTCTCGTCGAAGCAAACGGCTTACAGAGAAGCCAGCGAAAAGGCGGAGTATTCCCCCTGTTCCTTGTTCGTGGTACAAGGCGAATGAGAACGGAAAAACTCCAGCCCAGACGCTGTCAACTCGGTCAGCTCCAACCGTCTCGGGAAATGCCGTCTCAAAGTATGAGAAGATTTCAGCACGTACGTTGCAGTGGAACAGAGTCAAATGGCTTAGCACTACCGCACGTACCTGACGAGGGAATTGACTCGCCGACTCTTCGGTGTCGTTCCTTTTGTTCTGGCATTCTCGGGCGTCGTCAGCACACGGTAACGATGGACGCTCGCCTCCGTGCTCGTCGGTGTCGAAAACTGAAGGCTCCAATAATTGATATAAGCCCGTGGCAAGGGCGCTTACGAGTGGATGAGCACGTTGCTGGAAAGCTTCGCTGTCGACGGATGCTTCGTCGGCTTCGATGCACGGCGGACTGCCAGCACCGTCTCTCGTCGGTTCCTCGTGGCGGGGAATTGCCTGACGTCGGCGTTGGCGAGAGCTCGCTCGCTGTCGCTGTCGGCTTGCCTGACGTTGGCGATGGTGAGAGTTCGTTCGCCGTCGGCGTTCGTCGCCTTCCTCTGACGGTCTATCGTCGAGCCGCCGTTCCTGCCGTGGTTTGCGGTTGCTTCGCCCATTCAACGACGAGCAAACATTAAAAGCGATGCTTTCATTACGATTCTCTCTCGTATTCTGCCGTCGTTCATTCTTCCCGCTCGCTCTCCTCTGACGTCGTCCGCCGTCGGCCAATCCCACTCCGAAACGTCGATCTCTCGGATTGTCGTCCAATCCTGTTTTCCCATTATCGTCGTCTCGGAGAACCGAACGTGAAAACACCTTCGGACGATGACGTTTGACACGTGACATTTAATCAAAAATGATTAATAATGAGCATAAAATGACGATGCAGTGATAGACTATAAATAAGGCAGCGTCTATTGAGGAGGAAAAGGAGTCACACGTGTCTCCCTTGAACTCCCTATCAAACATCCAGACGACTAGCAAATAATTATGTTCCTGGAAAGGAAAGAGAAAGAACGAGTATTGGTCAGAGAAACTCTGGAGCTAAAGTAGAAAAATCTATACGGGCAATGGAAACATCTGAACAACGGGAGTTTCGAATACAGCAAGAGGGTATAAGAGCTTCTACGTCAAGGGGAAGAAAAACTTGGGTCTAAAGTATCCATTGATGTTCCCCGGTGGTGAAGATGGATATCAAGAGGTAAATAAAGTCCCGGTATATCACCTAGGATTCCTGTTTTTCGTATTTTTCTTAGAATGGATAGCCCCTTCGCTGTGTGTTGTATTGATTGGGTTGTCATTTAATTAATTTGGAGTTATAATTTAACTTCTGGAGGTTGTTCTGCTTACCTGCAAGTACAATTATCCCGGGCAACGCCGGGTCCTCTGCTAGTTGAAACATAAAAAAGCAAATTTATTAAACCTCTCTATAAGGAATCAGTCTTGCACTTAATTTTGCGAGTGATGGGAAAGGCTGCTGTTCTAAGCGAATTTGATAGAGGACAGATTGTAATTGCCCAAAGACTCGGAACGAGTATCTCCGAAATTGCACGACTGGTAGGTTGTTCACGATTTGGCGTTTTTAGTATTTATGCAAAGTGGGTAAATGACGGTGAAACCAGCAGTAGACGCCAAGATGTTGGACACCCACTCGTCATCAAAGAAAAAGGACGTCGGAGACTGTCCACTTGGTAAAGCAAGACCGACGTCAGACAGCGGCTCAGCTGACAGGCCAATACAATGCAGGTCCGAATGCAAGTGTTCGGAACACACAGTTCAGCGGACACTGTTGGGTATGGGACTGCGCAGCAGACGTCCCACTCGTGTGCCTCTGTTGACCAAGCATCATTGTCAACTACGCCTACAGTGGGCCGGAGAACATCGAGACTGGACCATGGATAAGCGGAAGAGAGTTGCCTGGCCGGATGAATTACGATTTCTTATTCGTCACGTCGATGGTCGTGTCAGGGTACGCCGACTTCCAGGCGAACAGTTGCTCTCCCGCTGTATAGCAGGCCATACACAAGCTGGTGGTAGCGGTATTATGCTTTGGAGGACGTTCTCATGGGCAGTTCTGGGACCCGTAGTTGTGGTAGAACGGACCATGAGAGCTGCGGACTATCATTGCGGACCAGTTGCACCCTTACATGGCGTCTGTCTTCCCAACTGGAAATGGAATCTTCCAGCAGGACAACGCCCAATGTCACAAGGCTCGAATTGTGTTGGAGTGGTTCGAGGAGCATATGGATGAATTCCAATTAATGTACACCTAACTTGCCGTATCTTAATCCGATAGAGCACATTTGGGATATCATGGAGCGGTAGCTCAGAGCTCAAACATCACCATGTCGGAATATCTCGACTTTGCGTGACCGCTGCTTAGACAATTGGTACAACCTGTCTCCAGTCATCTACCAAGGCGATGATTTTGCAGGCCAACGCGTTATTGAGCAGGTGTTCATAATGTTTTGGCTCTTCAGTGTACACTTACTTGCTCTTTACTTAATCGTTTAATTTACATTTTTAAAGTGATATAATGTTGAATAAGAGCTTGAGACTTCTAACTCGTAGATGAAGTTTTTTTAGGATTCAGGCGATTAATGGCTTTAGATTGAAATCTTAAGAAATAGGCATATTTTATGTATGTATTTTTTAGGATTTGGTTTTCGCTTTGTTTGAAGTTTCCAAATGTAGCTCCTTGTCAGTTGAGGCTTGTAATTTGGATATAAAAATCAGGTAAACGGGTTCACATTTTGATTTCTGTTGAATATGTAAATTTCTATAACTCTTATTCAGCGTTAAGAACTTTGAATTTATAAATTTACTATCAAACAAATAGCTGAAGAGTAAGAAATTCAATTTACAGGATGTAATTTAAAATTTTATGTATTTGCGTCGCCAAGTCTATTCTTAGCTCCACTAATTTTGAAATCTATTCGCGTTCCTGTTTTAGATAAAAGTCATTATTGTAATAATGAGTAATAAACATAATTTTGATATGCGTATAATTTTGTATTCATTAATCCGTTTCTTTGCAAAATCAATGGCACTGCGGTGGATTACGTAAAACTCGGTTGCCATTCATTTCAGATTAATATTGGATCAATAGAAAATATAATGAATTTACTAAAATTTCTAATTAAAATATTACTTATGAATAAATTATTTTCGTTAATTGAGTTCAATATGCGTACACCAAAGTAATTCTGCAACATGTTACTGGAATGAAATTATTTTGAGAGGAATGTTCGGAAATTATGTCCCGTCAGGCTATTAAAAGATAAACATTCTAGTTCAAAAATTTCTTTCTTGTTAGCCCTTCTCTAACTTTATAATGTTTCCACCATTTTTGAGCTACAGTGTTTATAATGGGGTATACTAACTGGTATTTCTTCATCACGGAACCGCATGTAGAAAATGCCAATTTTGATTTGGCTGAGACCTTAAAGGAAGAGATACATGTCTATCTTCAGTGACAGAATACGTAAGAAAATTCGTCACTCTGTCGCAAAATGGTGGCCTTCATTATAGCGGAGATATTTGCAAACGTACTTAATATGCCGAACATGTTCCTTTTCGCTTTTTTTTTATTGCTATTATTCTTGATGAAATTGTGAAGAAGCGACATTAGGCCCATAAAAAAATTGAAAAATCTTCTATAGGGTGGCCCCGAAAAGGTTAGGTTAGGTTTCATGGGCGTAGCCAAAATTTATATTGAGGGAGGGGGGGGGGGCAGGTCAAGTATATATGTGAGAAAATTACGTGGAAAAGTGCATCAAATACCAGCTTTATCTTTGCTGAATAAAGCCAATAGCAATACTCCAAAGTTTCGCCGTGTAGGGGAGAGTGGGGTTATCTGGGTACAATGGTTAACTGGGCCATCATCTCTTATTTCTGATTGGTCATGTGAAGAACTTTGAAACTTATTATATAAAGTCAACTCTTGGTGGCTGAGAGATCCTATAACAATGGTTGCCTCCATGAGAAGCTTGCTTTATTATTATGTCGTGTTGTTGAAATCTGAGAGGTGAGAGTATTATTTTTAGCTACTCTTTCAACAGTCATTACTCATGTTAACAATAAATGATTAAGTTGCTTTTGGTATCATTGAAAAGCTAATTTAAGATCCTTTCATTATAGTACCAACTGAAATTTGAATGTGTAAAACACATGGTCTATAGAGGTCTTTTGCAGAGAGGGCAAGGGAGGGTTAACTGGGTACAGGAGATCATGGGGTTAATTGGGACGGCCCAGTTAACCCCCATAATCTGTTTCAATAAAGACATTTTTGAAATAAGACAAAATATAGGCCTGGATGTAAAGAAAATTAACGTATACATAGAATATAGATATACACTATGTTGAGAATATATAAAATATATATATGAAGAGTCATTGACATCAAGAAATGAAGAGCAAGAAATGAACAAACAGAAGGAGAGGAAAAAAAGAAAAAGTTGTGTGTTAACGGATACTCCTGTCAAGCAATAGCTGGAAGCAGACAGGATCCCGCAAAAAAAAAATAAGACAACACTAACCGACAACCAAAAGCAAAGAAAACATTGCTTAAGCAACGTTTGCAGCTGAAAAGAAAGCCAGAAGGAAAGAAAGCAAAAATATGAAGATGACGACAGCGTTTCAGAAGATCCAGGGAATGATGCAGGCCGGAAACTTGAATTAAACATAAGGAGACTATGCAATGATCTGGGTCCGTGGAAAAACAAAACAATCCGGACGTCACTATAAATGCAGAAATTATTTCCGTACATGAAGACAGCTACTCTATAGAGTGGCTGAAAAGAAATACAGAAAGTAACAAGTTTTTGAAGTCTCCAGAAGACATTACGGATGTAGATAAAATGAATTTTGTGAAACTTCCTGTGCCAACCATGTGTAATCAAAACCGCCGCTTTGCAAACATGTTAAGGTTTAATATTGATTTAACAGTTTACTCAATTCCATAGGAAGGTCTAAACAATATGTGAAATGCTTTCATTATTCAATATATACTTAATATTCATTAAGTAGGCCTATAGGCTATATTGTGGAATGAAATCATCCACATATTGTTTAGATCTTGCTGCAGAGTTAATAAAGCTATATACGTAAATGTAAATACTTAATAAACCAACATAAAAAAATTTGTGTAACTTCTTTCAAGTGAGTTATAACGTTGGTCCCAGTTAACCCCACTGCCTGTCCGAGTTAACATGATACAAGGGGTAAATGGGTCAAAGTGGGGGGTCTGAAATAATATTTAAAATCAAAATAAAATACAATCATAAAAGTGCAACAATTTAGATTTTGAATTTTCAGGTGTAGAAGCAATATTTCCTGTTTTTACAAGGTGAATTTCTAAGTTTAATTTTCGAAAAAAAATTTCTAAACATTTTTGTACCCAGATAACCCCACTCTCTCCTACATCTTATTTTCAGCTAAACTCATGTATTTGTATACAGGTTGAATGAGGTCAAATTTTAAATTTTTTGGCGGGCTGCCCAGTACAATGAGATCTTTTCTGCATATTCCAGAATTCATGTAATGTAAAAATCTGCACTCTTTCCTTCCTTAATTTTGCTTCATTTAAAATTTTAGTCTATATTTTTAAAATTCTTTAAAAGGGCATGCTTTTTTTTACCGAATTAATTTTTTTATCGTAAACAACTTGCCTGTGCCGTAAGGAATTGTACAGCAGATGGGAATTGTTAAATGAAGTAGACAATTTAAAAATGGGGACAATTAATGCTGTCATTTAGGGAAACTCTCATTCTCTTTGCAGCCGATCTTTTGAATCAATTAGTTTCAGTCAAACTGTTCATTGACATGGCGGAACTGCTTCATTTGGCGCGACTCGTCTTCGCTCTTTTCTTTCACTTTCCATCCATCCATCCATCCATCCATCCATCCATTCGTCCATCGAGGCTTTTCTCTGCCAGAGCCGGGAGGCCTACAAAGGCCAATTTGTAAGTTAATTAACTTGAATTGTGCATAAAGGAATCTAGCGCTTTATTGCATGAATCTTTCAACAAAAGCTCCCCCGATGTTAGCGGGCAACTCGCCATGTGGAGCGAGCCTGACTACGGTTTGAAAAGCCCCGCCAAGAGACGACTTCCCTGCCTGCCACGACTGTACACTCGCTCGCTCGCTCGATCTCTCTCTCTCTCTCTCATCCGCCCACCACGATCGTTGTGTGTATGCTCAAGGAAAGAGAATGCCTACTATTTCAAGGCATTTCCACTGCGCTAGAGCAGCGACTAGCTTAAAGTAATCGATTTGTTTAAAAGGGGTTTCTATTTTCCTCCGTTTTAGCTGAAAGCTGTTATAATGTTTTGGAAAGTAAATAATGAAAGTTTATTTTTAACAAGAACGTAATTTATGTTAATTACATCACATCCATTAAAATATTAAAATGTAAAGCTGTGTGTTTAGAATAAATATATAATAAATTTAATAATAATATAAATTTAAAATGAGTTTAGTCTCCTTATAATGGGGAAAATCGTGAAATAATAAAACAAAATTTAAATTAAAGTCACCAATCTTGAAGAAACTTGGGAGATGAAGGAATGTAGTCTATTGAAGATCTGTACTTCAAGATTATCGTTTTCCCCTATCAACATCATCTGCACAAGAACTTCATCTACATCCTCAATAGACTGGTTTTATTTCTACCATCAACAAATCTTCAATAGACTGCACAAGAAGTTCATCTACATCCTCAATAGACTGGTTTTATTTCTACCTCAACAAATCTTCATTAGACTACATTCCTTCATCTCCCAAGTTTCTTCAAGATTGGTGACTTTAATTTAAATTTTGTTTTATTATTTCACGATTTTCCCCATTATAAGGAGACTAAACTCATTTTAAATTTAAATTATCAATTAAACTCCTTAAATCAATAATTAATAATAATATAATAAAGTACATATATCGAATGTATTTTACCGCTAGAAAATGTACAGAAAGCTTTTTTTAGGGAAAGAAAACATGACGATAAAACACATGTTTCGCATTAATGCGGACATTGATAAATTTACAGGTAATTTCAGTTTGTTCTGAGAATTGTTGTGAGAGAGTCAATTCAGTTGAGCAAATTTTTGCCGCTTATGAAGCTGGCTAAGAAAGTTTAAAAACGTGTGAATGTTATCAGAAAAAAAACTATTATAAAATCCTATTATTTTTCAGTCAGACGTTATTTCTAGTACTTCTTACCAAATTACCTGTATATATTGAATGGCCAGATTATTATGACCACCTGAGGTTTGTAGGCAAATTAGCTATGATTTCGCGCTGAAGTTTCTAGGGGGCCAGAACATTATAAATAGAGAAGTGTTTTGTTGTTTACTACGACAGTAGAAGTGATTTGTTTCTGACGATATGGGTAAACGATCTTTCAACGTGGGATGTTTCTGAAGATATGGGTAAACACCCTATGAACGTGGGATGTTTTTTGGCGCTTGGAGCCATGGAGCGAGTATCAGCTGCATTCGTTAAATGTTCAAGAGCAGCTGTTGTTAAAGTGTTTAAAGACTGGACTGTCAGCCGAAAAACTAGTCAATGATCGGCCAAAACGGAGAGTGGGAAGACTGCTAAAAGATAACAGAAGGACAACAGTGTATCAAATTAATGCAGATCTTAATCAGGGATCCTCTCAAATGATCTCTGAACGCACTGTTCACCATATGGGATATGAAAGCCTGCATCGTATGGAATATGGAAGCCAAAGGCCTGTTCAAACACCTTTGCAGTCTGCAGTTAACAAGATAAAACGTTTCCAATTCGGAAAAGAACACAAGGATTGACAGTGGAGCATTGGAAAAAATGTCATGTGGTCCGATGAATCACGTTTCCAGTTGCATTATGCAGATGGCAGAGTGAAAATTTGGCGGAAACACCATGAAAGCATTGACCCCACATGCATGGGTACAACCTTTCACACTGTGGGATCAGTGTATGGTTTGGGGCAAGTTTCTCTGGCATGATTTGGACCCTTTAATTCGTGTGTAACAATGTCTAAATAGCACAATATACCTAAGTTTCATTGCTGATCAAATTCATCCTATCATGTTGATGGCGTATTCCAATGGAGATGCCTTCTTCCAACAAGACAATCCGCCATGTCACGGTGCTTATACTATGCAGGAGTGGTTTCAAGAATATCAGGAGACTTTACCGTGCTTAGGTACTCCCCCCCCCCCCAATCACCAGATCTCAATCCAATTATTCATTTGTGAGACGAAAGGCTAATGGTTCCACAACCATCAAATCTCACACAACTGGCATATTGTCAGATTCCTCGCATCATCTTTCAACATCTCGTGGCGTCAATGCCAAGAAGAATCGCCGCAGTATTGAAGGCAAAAGGTGGCCCAATGAAGTACTGATGGAATGGTCATAATAATCTGGTCACTCAGTGTACAGCTGTCAGATTTAAAACATTACATACTTCAATTTTTGCATAAATTTATGAAGTAAACCTCGAAATGATCTTTTAATAAAAAAAAAAGTTTAAAATATGTCAATTCCTTGCGTAATATTTAAAAAAAAAAAATTATCAAAAGCTTTTTACAAAGATGCAGTTTTACAAAGTGACCACGCAAAAATTATACGCACAGTAAGTAGCATTTACTAGAGATTCACTACCGTTACAGAGGTCTTACTGGGTACCTAACTTCATGCAGTCTAAGCAATAGCTAAATTTAGAATTTTCAATTCCAGCTATCAATTTTTATTTTGTATTTAATTATACACAGAGGTTCGACAAAATAATATGAACACCATTGATTTTAGACGTTTTGACGAATATCTGGAAAAATACTTGATAAATTATCCTGAAACTTCAGGGGTGTAAAGAGCATGTTACACCTCATATATTTCAGTGAAGGTTTTGACCCGAAGGCAAATAGGGGACCAGCAACAAACTGAAAAAAATAATGTGTGTGATCATCCTGTAAAAAATAATGCTTGAATTGCGTTGTAACTGTAGCTTATGATTATGAGGCTTTTTTTACTTATCTGTGTTCATTTGTATGAGAATAGCATGTACATTCATGGTGATATAAAGGTTTCTTTAAAAAAAAAGCGGAATTTTTTCCATAAGTTTTTTGTTTACTCAACTCAATGCAGTGCCATTTTCATAAAACTTGACAAACTACAGTAGAGATAACATCATGCAATCAGAATATAAAATATTAAATATTTGATGAAATATGAGGATTTTTACTAAATAATGTTTAACTGCCCATGCGCAAGCGTTACCAAAATGTTTTTTGCATAATTTATTAGCCAAATGGGTAAGAATTTCTGAAGTGGGCCCCTCAAAAACAAACATATCGTGAAATTTAAAACTTTTATTATAATTTGGGAGTATCTAATGGGGTATTAAAATTCTCAAAATAATTTTGAAAAATTTCCATTTGTTAAAAAGTTATAAACAAATATATTTTTTCAAATCTCTTTGAAATTTTAAAGATAACAAGTAAAACGTATATATTTCATAAAAAAAACATAAAAGAAGGAGAAAAAATTTTTTTGTGTAAAGAAATTAAATTTTTAATTAAAAAATGAATATTTTTTAATGTTCTCAATCGATTTCAACAATTTTGAAAAAAACACAATTAATCTGCATTTATTAACGATTTAGAATTTGAAAAAAAATTTGGTGATCTCTGTTTTTACGCGAATGCCATCAATGTTTGTCAAGCTATTCAATCGTACCAGTGGGCTGCTAAGCAAGTTAACTCTTTATCATTCAATATTGATAGCAATATGGAGCTTCCCTGTAAAACAACACTTCCTTAAAACAGTGCTTTACAGGGAAGTTCCTTATTGCTGTCAATATTGAATAATGGAGAGTTACTTGCTTAGTAGCCCAGTGGTACGATTGAATAGCTTGACAAAAATTGACGGCATTCGCGTAAAAACAGAGATCACCAAATTTTTTTTTTCAAATTCTAAATTGTTAATAAATACAGATTCAATGATTTTTCAAAATTGTTGAAATCGATTGAGAACATTAAAAAATATTCATTTTTTTTTTATTAAAAATTTATTTATTTTTTTTTTTACACAATTTTTTTCTCTCATTCTTTTATGTTTTGTTATGAAATGTATACGTTTTACCTTTTATCTTTAAAATTTCAAAGAGAATTGAAAAAAATTAGCTTGAGATATGACTTTTTAAACAAAACACACCAAAAAAACGTATTTGTTTATAACTTTAACAAATGGAAATGGGAATTTTAATACTCCATTAGGTACTATCAAATTATAATAAGTTTTAAATTTCACGACATGTTCGTTTTTGAGGGGCCAACTTCAG
Source organism: Rhysida immarginata (assembly GCA_023313115.1). NCBI lineage: Eukaryota > Metazoa > Arthropoda > Chilopoda > Scolopendromorpha > Scolopendridae > Rhysida > Rhysida immarginata. Next base: position 11,761,550 of record JAHWFO010001074.1, read on the forward strand.
GAATTCTTACCCAAATACCGGGTGGGCAAGAAATAACGTGAGGTGTTCAGAGCTCGCTAGCGGGAATTCTATTAGGCCAAATGCAGTACATTTTGGTGTATATACTTACTGGAACATGCAGTTTCGATTTCTGCAAAAAAATAAATAAATAATAGTACCAAAAGTCGCCATAGGGGGCGCTTATTTCAAGAAAACAATGAATGCATTTGCATAAGCGCGTTCCGTGTTGAGCAATCATGACAATAAAAGGCAAGGCTGAGGATTTCCCATCATTCACGAACGAATGGCCTGACGATGACGCTTACTCTGCCTGACCGGGCGTTATTAGTCAAGTTGTTTTATCAGAAGAGCGACAATGCAAGTGCTGCCCTTCGTGAATTCCGGCGATTGAAAACGTTACGAAGAGGACCGAAGAGCATAACTAACTTACGGAAAATGATTGAACGATTTGAATCTACCGGAACTCTGGAAGTGCAATCAGGCCGGGGACGCAAACGAATCAGGCAGCAACACGTTGAAGAAGTTGCAACTGCTGTTGTGGAACAGGAGATGACTACTGTGCAGGGTACCAGCAGTGCACACTCAATAGCACGCCAAACAAATATCCCATATTCGACGGTGAGGAAAATATTGCATAAGATATTGACATTTTATCCCTATAAACTCACACCTGTTCAACAATTGCTTCCTGGAGATGAACGTACCCGAACTGACTTTTCGTTGAGATTTTTAGCACGTATGGAAGTGGATGATGCATGGCCATAGCAAATTTTATGGAGTGATGAGGCACATTTTTATTTGAATGGTGATATCAATACCCACAACTGCCGTATTTGGGCTGCATCAAATCCACAAGTGTGTCTGCCAACTTCTATGCATTCACCGAAACTAACAGTATGGTGCGGCTTTACTGCTTCTTTCATCATATGCCGATATGCTTGAGGATTTTGTGATACCACGATTGCAGGAAAAAGGTTGTCTGGATTCTACCATTTTTATGCAGGATGGTGCGCCACCGCACATCGGACGTCAGGTGCAGCAGATCTTGCGAGAACGTTTTTCAGACAACAGAATAATTAGTCGTGCATTTCCCATGGTATGGCCACCCAGGTCGCCTGATCTCAAGCCTTGTGAGTTTTGGTTATGGGGATATTTGAAAAGCCTTGTGTATAAAGCACATGTTCCTGACCTCTCAACCTTAAAGGATCAAATAACGTTACATATCAGACTAATTAATGCAGATATGCTGCGAGCTGCCGTAGAAAATGTCGTGTACCGCATGCAGCTATTGGAGCAGCACACTGGTGTTCATATTGAAACACATTGGTAATTAAAAATAAAACATTGTTTATTGTTGTTACTAAAGTTGGTTTGTACGGTATTTGTTCATTTGACAATTAGGTATTCATTGTTTTCTTGAAATAAGCGCCCCCTATGGCGACTTTTGGTACTTTTTTTTTTGAGAAATCGAAACTGCATGTTCCACTAAATATATACACCAAAATGTACTGCATTTGGCCTAATAGAATTCCCGCTAGCGAGCTCTGAACACCTCACGTTATTTCTTGCCACCCGGTACATAGAGCTACTCTTATAAAAAAGCCCAAGCAAATATCGTGAAAATTCAGAAAGATATCGCCGATAAAATGAGTTGAATTTCAGTTGCTCTCAAAAATAAAGAAAACGATAACTGGTTTTCTCCAAATTTTTATTTTTGGATCGGACACCAGTATCAATTCTCTTTACGCTGATATGAAGTCAATAGCGTAGGCCCGCCTTTCGCTCTTATAACAGCCTCTTTCGCTCTTATGATCCTAAAAATTTATAACCTGGGAATGTAAATACTTTTAACTGACAGCAAAAAAGCTAACTCCATTTATATAAAACTAGTTTAAAGCTAATCACTGCTGAGTTTATTATCAATTTATTTTGATATAAAATGATATTTAATTAGAGCTTTTAATATAAGTAAGATTAAATGATTTTACTTTTCTCAGGTTTAAGTGGTCTACAAAATTATTAACGACTTTTTTTTTGCAGAGAATGCTAGGCCCAGACGTTGAGTCGTCCTTGATATTCTAACCGGATAACCCCGTTTCAAGCTTTTTGGAGATTGTATATTAAGTTAATATACGAGGAGTGTTCAATAAAAAAATGATCATAATTTTTTATAGCCATAATTTTCTTGCGACAAAAATGCTCTGACGAAAGAAAACATTACTCAGTAATTTCTTTGTTAGTTTCTTGCGACGATATCCTAAAAGAAATTGCGAATTCTATTATTAATTATTTTTGTGATCTTTTAAAATTGTCCCATTTTAGCTTTGTATCGTTTCTGCAATGTAATTGGCATCCAATTAACATTAATTAATAATCGCATTTTGCGGTGCAAAAATTGAAGAAACAAATATGGGGATAAAGGCGTTTCATTACATTTATAAACGTCGTCTAGATTATTTAAAAATTTCTTAAGCCGAAAGCAAAAGAAACTAATCTAGCGTTTCGTATTCCAATTTCATTTTAAATCCAATTAGAATTTGTGTTAACAGTGGCTGAAGATTTTGCACCTACAGCGCTTGTAATCGACAATGACGATCCAAAATGCGAGCACACCATTAATTAAACGGGGAAAGCCTGTGATCATCTCTTCTCTCGAAAATCCATTCAGATTTCGTTGTAATCTTCTCTCTCTCTCTCTCTCTCTCTCTCCCTCTCTCTTAAGAGAAGGTCGTTTCCATTTTCATTGACATTCTGAATGTCGGGGGTGGAAAGGAGCTATTGGATAGCGGATGAGAAAAGAGATTTCTAGGTGGGATCAAGGGGCGTTACCTTTGTGCCTGACCACTGGGCATGCGCGGTTATTGGCAACAGCCCAACTGGGACACAGGTGTCGACTTCTGCCCGTCTCTTGCCAAACACAATTTACACATTAAAGGTCATGTACGAGTAACGATTAGATAATATACCATCGGATGCCATCGGCGAATATGGTTCGATACCGAGCTATTACGCCGCGGCTCCCCTGATATTTAATTTAAATGGAATGAACTATAATGAAATCTACAGCAAATGTCATCGTGTTACACAAATGGCTTTTCTAAAAATTGCTCATCGGTATTATTCAAAATGCGTTAATGAGATTAGTTCAAAAGACAGCTGTTAAAATAAATTAATGGACTAACACGTTCTTTCCCCTCCCCCTTTTTGAAGTTTAGTTTATTCAATAAATTTACTATTCAAGTGTTATTATTAATTGCATAAAAAACGAGACATGAAACGATTCTAGAAATGAAGACAAACTCTTCCCCAATACATGAAAAAAATGAAGTATAACATTGTTCATTCTAAACCCATTTGCTTCTAAATAAGGAAGACAGTTAATGCACGATCTTTTAATTCTAATTTTTCATGCTTAATGATAAAGAGATGCATTTGAAGGATTTCTTTAACATACACTTCTTAAATAAAAATTTACAAATAAAGACACCTTGAAGTACTTATTTGTCGTTATTCCAAACTGAAATTATGAAAGCATTTTATCACCCATATATTTAATTTAAACATCATATTTTAACCGTATATTTGCAAATAATCACCGATCTAAGATATTCCAATACTATTTATTAAATGCTTATTTTAAATCTAATGTGTGCACTGTCTATTTTGTAAAAGACATAAAGCATTAGACATCAAGCCTTTTATGATTTGAAAGATTTAATAATGCTCAAAAGCATTGGCAAACAGGACCATCTTCATTAATATAAAGACGACGATGACGAAAAATCAATGTTGTTTTTCTTCCTATGTTTAACGTTTAATGAATACAGCAACTTTGCAATTAATCATTTTTCTTTAGTTGGAAATGTATTATTTCTGTCCTTGAACATGTAGGCAACAGCTATTATTTTTTTATACAAAGGGATTTTAAACCCGGAATATACTAAACTTGGCGTGTTTGTCCAGCAACGCCTTCCTAATTGGCTGTCATATGATATTCATGAAGAAAGTCACACGGAACTGGACAACAACGCCGCCATACAAGACTCGCTCGCCTTCACTCTGTCGTTTTGAAAAATTAAAAAAAAAGACCTTTCAGCTCTTCTTAACCTTGCATTAGAAAAAAAATCAATAACAATTCGGATTGAATAATTTTTTTTCTAATATTTGATTTATAATAGACGATGTACTAGGATTGTGTGTAATTCTTATTTACGTTTAGACTGTCCTCATTGATCCTAGGAGCAAATCACTTCCCAGTATTTATAGTAGTACTTGTTTTTTAAGGAGCTATGAATTTATTGTCCTATGAGATTTTTTTATACATAAGTGTGAAAGATATATATAAAAAAAAGAAAAGACTTGAAGACGTTTGAATATTTTTTTTCCAAATTTCTGTTGTACAAAATTAGGTAAGTTTGCGTAGAATAATATGAAAGATTAGAACATAACTCTTATTGTGAAAATTCTTAAACATACCATCATATCATTGTCTTTAGATAGTAGACAATCTCTACGATCTAAAGACAATGCTGCATATAGAGGACATAGGATCAAGTTTACTGAATTACTGATAAAAAATGAAGTTCAACCTTTTATTTATTTTTTTTAACATTTCTCCTCGAAATATTGAACTTAATTTATAAAAGATAACAATTCCTGTTAACCAATTTTAATTATCATTGATTAGGGTAATCTTCAACATGAAATTATAATTATTATTCATAGATGGCACTTGAGTATAGGAAGAATTGAAGTTATGGAACTGAAAGTTTCCTCTTTTTCCATAGTCAGATATCCTCCAGGAGCTTTATATCAAGATTGACAATTACATACTGTAGAATCAGGAATACTGAAGAATAGACGCCTTCATCTATTCCTATTTATTAGCTTTTTATGTATTGTTTATTATTTTTTATTTATTTTATTACTTATTATTCATCTATTCCTGGTAGAATGTTATATAAAAATGCAAAGTATGTTCACATATAGCTATGTTTATTAAATTTCAGATATATTTTCAGTAATCTCAAAATTGTTGATTCATGTAAATAGGTGAAATTAATTTTTTTTTCTATTTTTTTGACATGTAGTTCAGGGCCGTAGCCAGGACGTTATCTTGGGGGGGGGTCGATTTTCAAAAATTCCGGACCTTTTTCCATAATGGGTTGGTCGTCGACCCCCCTCGACCCCCCCCCCCCCCCCCCTGACTACGGCCCTGTAGATTTGTTAAGCTTAAAGTATTAATTCGAAACAGATTAAACTCTTGACAAAATGTATTTGAACATCTAATGAAATATAATATTTATTTGATGATTAGAGACATGTTATTATTATTATTATTATTATTATTATTATTATTATTATTCCAAGAACAACACGGCTTTAGGAAGCACCGTTCTACTTCCACCAATCTGGCCTGCTTTCTTCATTACTTGGTTTCTAACATTGACCAAAGGAACTAAGCTGATGTACTCTACTTCGACTTCACTAAGGCTTTCGATAGCATTAATTTCAAACCGCTTTTACGAAAACTTAGTAAAGTCGGCTTGACTGAGAACCTTCTTAATTGGTTTACTTCCCTACTTATCGATAGAAGCTTTGTGGTTAAAAATTTAAGTAGAACCAATGTCAGAGGCAGAATAAGGAGCGGGATCCCCCAGGGCTCTTCACTCGGGCCGGTTCTCTTTAACCTTTAGACATTTCAGATTATATTAAAAGCATCCAGGCGAATGTTCTACTATACGCCGATGATCTGAAACTGTTATCAGCCATTCATAACTGGAATGACTGTTACAATCTTTCTCAGGCGGCCGTTTCTGTTCATCACTGGGCTATCACAACGGACTTGTTTTGAACGCCTCTAAAACGTTCTGCTTAACTTATTCCAGGATGGTTGTCAATTTTGTGTATGATTACAGCCTGCTGCATAATAAAATTCAACGTTGCAGCACAATCAAGGCGCTGGGAGTTATGGTTAATGCAAAACTGACTTTTACTGATCACCTTGAACAGTTGCTGTCAGAAATTAGTAAACGCCTCGGTATTATAGAACGCTTTAATAAGGAAAAAACTTTTTTACTACTGTATAGAACAATTATCTTATCTAAAACTGCCGTATGGATTTGATACTCTGGGAATAGTATCTCCAAATCAAACTTTTAAATTTTAGTTCTTTCGTTACTCGTGCTCTTCATCTTGCCGAAAAAACCTCCCTTGTACCAATATTTAACCATTCATAAATTAATAGAGCGCTTTTTAGCACCTTAAGAAAGCTTATTAATGGCCAGCTCATTTCCCTGAGAACCCTTGAATTAATAGGCTTTTGTGTTCCCAGTGGCAAAAGGAATAATCAAGTTCTTGTGTTCCTTGGTAAATCGCGGACTAAAGTTTTTACATTATACCCAGCTATTAAATTAATTTATTTCTTTAACAATAGCCAAAATCTAAAACTATCTAATATTATAATTCTCTTATCCGTCTGTTCATCCGAGGCCAACAAAGAAAGTTACAACAATCCGTCCGCACCAGGGATTGTTGTGGCAAGACAATACTCCGTCATTGTTATTTAATTAAATAAATAAACTGAAAAAAAAAATTAATTCTCTTGGTCTGTCCAACACCACCTAAACAAGAAGGCCTGTTTACGAAATTGTTATTTATTGTTACATCACCTAGAGTAGGCCAAATTTAGGGCTTATTATTGGTAGAAATACGATTAACGTGGCCTACTCTAGATGATGTAATAATAAAATAACAAGTTTCGTGAACTGGCCTTCTTGTTTAGGTGGTTTGATCTGTCCAGAGCCAGGGATTGTTGTGGTAAGATAATACTCTTAAGAGCTGTATCTTTTGAACGTGAATAGGTAGCCAGTTGAAATTTTCACAGAGTATGTGTTATTATGGCGGATTGTCTAACAAACAATAAAAATTGTAAAAAGTTTTTTTTTCTTTTTTCTTTTTGTTATTATTGTTGTTGTTTTTTTTTGTTCTATCGTAAAAACGGTCACACATACAAGCGTCAAACCTGGCATGATTGTAGTTCTAAAGTATTACAGCAAATAATGAAAAACTGGCCAAGTGTGAGTTAGATTTGCGCAACGCCAAACATGAAATCTATTTTCAGGTGATCTGTTAATTTAATATTTGAAAACTTTTTTGTTCAAAGCGCTTTTGTTCAAATTACAAAGTAAACAATCTAAGAAGTGCGCGAGTTTAATTTATTGTTCAAAGCGCTTATTTTATAAATTTCGACACTTAAACTATAGAGCTTTTACAGCACGTGACCATATAATGCACTATGGGTTTGGATCATTGTTAGCAGGTCAGCCATGTTGGATAACAAAAACGCTTTCGCACGCTATGCGCTATGGCAAGGTCAGCGTATTATACGAATCTTCCAAACAACAATACTCAACAACAATGCTTAACCGATTTCTTGAGTGAATGCGATGATTGGGAAAAGCGAAACTAGAGAGTAACGACTTTTTTGCGATCCAGTATGGCGGCATTGACGTCATGATGACGCGTAGTGAAAAGCCCTATTATAGATTATATGTCTATAAAAGCCAAAATCGAGAACACAGTGCCACACCCTCCAGTACGGAACCCTCGATGCACGAGTTCGACTCGCACTCGCCCAATTTATTTTGTATGCAGATGAAGATTAGCCTATATTGTTGCAGAATATAACTTTTGAAAACTATTGATGCTCCACCTTCATTTCTTTACCCTTCAACCTGTACGGTTGACACCCGTCGCATGAATTCTAGTTTATACGATATTTTCTGTTGACAATAGCAGACTTTCCCTGCAGTTTTAATCCTCGAATCCTTATTTACTTTGTAATACCGTTTTGTCTCTTTTTTTTTTTTTTTTTTTTTTTTTTCCCACTTTTAGTTCTTTTTTTTTTTTTTTTACATGTGTTTTCATTAACCCCGTTTTGGGCTTTCGCCCGTGGGGGGCAACTTGGGGCTTTTCCTTCCGGTCTAATTCCTTCTCCCGATGTTGTTACATTATTATTATTATTATTATTATTATTATTATTATTATTATTAGAGACATGCATGCTATTATTAGAAAAAGTATATTGTGTAGAGTAGCGAAACTCAAAATCCTCTGCCTGTCTCTGGCTATTAAAAATAAGCTTTTATCCATCTTTAAACATTATAGAGAAAAATTTCAATCATCCAGGCTTTATTCACTATAAATGAGGCACACAAAAAGCAATAATTATGCTAGTTTATAAATTAAAATTCAGGAACCGACAGAAACCTGAGAAAATGCAATCGAAAGCGAGAATGGAAACCATAAGTGGGGCTATCTAGCGCAAGAAAGAGAAATTATTTCATGCATAAAGCATTCGAATTCTTTCATTTTTTCAGCTGTAATTTATTTCTATAGGGATTTTAATTATTCTTCTGATTGTTATTCTGTTGATTCACGACTACCAATAATTCATTAATTCATAAAACTTAAAAAAATAAACATGTTAAATTAGGAAAACAGATCTTTTTATATTGGTCATTCATTGCTGATTTCTTTTTTAATTTTTTAATCTTTTTTAATTACATGTATCTTAGCTCAGCTTTTTACTGTATTTCATTATATAAGTAGTGTCAAGTAAAAAAAAAAATTGAACATAAAATTTTTTTAATAAATGGAAACGATATTTTTCCTATTTCTCTTTTCTATTCTCTTTTACCTTTATTCGGATGTCGAATATGTTAATATTCTTGCATTTATTCGAAATTCAGCTTAGCAGAGAATCAACCTATTGCGGACTAGCTTGGAACAAATACAAATATTCATGCCCTCAGCGGGATTCGAACCCGCGATTCATTAGCCTCTAGAGCTATAAGGTTCAAAATCAGAGAGGTGAAAAAATTCGCTTCGGAAAAACATTTTTATATAAAACAAAAAAGCCAGAAACTGTGGACACCAATATACAATATCGGAATAAAAGGAAAACACAAATCTACAAAAAAAATTTTTTATGGACTCATATGTACATTTCGGAATTTTTTTTTGTGGATTTGTGTTTTCCTTTTATTCCGATATTGAACATTTTTATATTAAAATTACATGTTAAAATTACAATGCGGAGTTTAAAACATTGGTTTCATCCGTAATTGTCTGCACCCTGCGAATTCAATGGTAATATTTTCAAATTTCCTCTTTTTTTATTTAAAATATATTCCAAAACTCATTTTGATAACGCGTCCATAAACAGTTTCTCATAATTCAAATAAATAAAAAAATAACATTAACTAAAAATAGGAAATTATGCCTGTTTATATATATATATATAAATTGGTATATAGCTGTTTATATGTAATTTATTTAAGCAACTTATGAGAAATTGCATTTTTATTATTTAAGATTTTCATTTATTTGCTTTTCAAAAGTTGTCTGACAGTTAGCGAGTCGTCATTTAGTGAACGCACTAAGGGTTTGACCAAAGCCCACTGTATTACTACAAGCCCGCCTAATCAAGCGGCTTTCAATGTTAAAGATAGGAGCACAGCCTACTATATAGGTAATGCTGTGATATAGAGGGGCGGCACATGACGTCAGAGTGATAGCTGCCCCCTCTATCCATGAAATCAAAAGATTTGGAGTGTCAAAATGAGTGGCGGTTGTATACTTTTAAGCAAGCTTGGCATGTCTTTCTCTACTAAAATAACAAAGAATCGGTGAATTTTTTCTTCTCAAATTAATAAATCATATTCATGGCATCAGGGTGTTGTATTGCTATACTGAATATAAATTTGGTAGGGTTTACTTTAAACAATACTTAAGCTTATTAAGTATAAACAAGAGCTCATAAGGGTATAAACTTTCAGCTAATCATTTCGAAGATTTTGCTGCATCAACAAAGTGTAAAATAAATAGCTTCAATTAAAAAACGTAAAATAAATAACAATAACAGTATAAATAATTACAAATGAAATATGATAAAAAAAATTAAAATCGCACCTAAAATAAAAAATAAACAAGATTATGTAAAAGGTTTTATCAAACCAAGCTTTTATAATGCTTTATTTAGTGGCAACAATAAAGCTTAATTTTGCAACAATAAACAATAGACACATTTACCTCTCGCCATAACGAAATGTCCAATTGTTACAACAATCAATTCGTAGTAATGAATTAGTACCATTAGAACACGAACCAATGAACCGATTTGAAAATTTTTTTCTTTATCATAAATTGTCATCGATTCTGCATAAGTGTGTCAAATTGCAGCTCCCTAGCTTGTCGGAAAGTTGGTTTAATATTGACTACAAGATTTGACCTAAACAACTAACACAGCAAAGTTAATAAAAGCTTATAAAAAAAGAAATTGTTTAAAACCAACATTAAGAATCAACTATTTCTCTGCTCATTTAAAATAAACATATAAATTACGGTAAAATATCTGCCACCTTTTAATTTAGTCTACACGTACATGATTTACAATTAAAAATAGAATTTCGTAAATGATCAGGTAATCATTTCACACACAAAAGGTATTAAATGGGAAAAAAGTTTTTTAAATTTTATTGTGTTTTATGACTTATAAATCGATTTCTTGTAGGTGGTTTACAATTTGAGAATATTATAAAATATAATTTAATGGGTGATTTGTAAATCGCAATATAATAACTATCTCACGCAATCTATGTTATCTAATAAGGTTAGAAAAATTCAACATGTCATGATGTTCAAAAAATGAGTGACCAACTGATATTTATTAAGATGAAATGCCATTCGGAACACGCGAAAGCTTCGAAACGCTTAAGCTAAAAGTCAATGAAATTACGTATTGTTTAAAACTACATTTATTTCATTCAAATTAATAAATAGTTAAAAGCTGCTGGCACGGGAAGGGTTCAGGGATGTAGTTTTATTCGTTTCCAAGCAAAGACGGAAAATGGATCAGAGCTCTCGGGCGAAAAGGGTGGAAGCCGTACAAATATTGAATCCTCCTCAAACAGGATCTGAGATTCTATTATTTTCTAACTTTAGCTGATTGTCATGGTTTAAATTCTCATTTAAAGCCTCGTAATAATCATTCATGATAATTCATGAATTTATGACTGTCTTAAAGCGTAAACAAGCCCATGACAACACCAAATCCACCTGTATCGCATATGTAATCAAGCTGGTTTTGCCACTCGCTGGGACACGTGACACCATCGTGACGTCACTTGATGACGTCGTTGTCGCCCCTCTATAGGTAATGCTGTGATAGGAACACAGCCTACTATATAGATAACAGCCTGTTCAATCGACAGTTTCCAAGTTTCACCACAGTAAAGGAGGAGGGCGCTTTTAAGTAGGGTGAAGTAAAGCTCTAGATTAGGAAAGTACGGCAAACCTTTTCCGCGCCGCCCGCAGCTGCTGATTGGTAGAACGGCTTTCACGTGAGTTTGTCAGCCATTGTTGGCCCAAACGCAGCGATAGATACCATTGAAATGCATGTGGAAGATGCAATTTAGATTAAATTTTTAATGAAATATTCGTTGATTGATCCTAAAAGTTAATCCGAATAAGCAAAATTTCAGTATCCTTCAATCTATGCTCCTTGGAGGTTAATAAATTCGTTAAAAGATCCGAAGAAGTAATAAGAAGCAAGTACGTTTATATTTTGTGCAATTTTCAGACGATCAGAAAATATAATTCATTGTTGAATATAGTTCTTTTTAAGAAAATACAATTCAATATATCAAGGTTAAGTTTTTGATAGATTTTTTACGTCAATATTATAAACCTCCATAAATGAATAAATTTCAAAATACATTGCATGCGTAGTTATTTTTTTGTATTTTTTTTTTAATCAAACGGATAGTTTTTCCAAATTATAATTTTTAAAATTTTCCATCAAAATATAATTATCAAAGTAATTTTTATGTTTAAATCAAAAACTTAAATTTAATAGTTTCTATTTTATTAAATTATAATTATAAATTATAGTTTTTTTAATAATTTAATCATTTTTATAATTTAATAAAATTAAAATTGATTAAGTGAAATTTTTGATATAAATATAAAAATTAATTTGATAAAAGTGAATTCAGTTATATTTTAATAAAAATTTATAAAATTATATTTTGATAAATAAAATTACAAAAACTACACACAATGATTTTTAAAATTTATTAATTACATGTAAATCATTTATTAAGGATAAATAAATAAAGTGAAAATAAACTAAAAACTTAATCTGGTTATCATTAAATTGCCTCAACGTTATCATTATTTATATGTAAAAAATTATAATTGAAAACAAAATTTAAAGAAAAATCAATAGTTACAGAATTTACTGATTATCAGTTATATTTCCAGACGATAATAATAAGAAAATTTGCGAAAAGGATGCATTTAAGCCTAATTTTAGAGGAAGCGTAACTCACTTGATAGGGCCAACAATGGCGGATTTGGTAGCAGACGACGAAGTTTGCAGTACTTTCCTAATCTAGAGCTTTAGGGTGAAGTAAAGTACTGTATGGGAAAGTAGCGACACTCTTTTCCGCCGCAAATGCCGACAACCTAAGGCTCCCATAGGTTGATCAATATCAGTACTTTAGGGTGAAGAAAGCCTTTTTAGCATTGAAAAAGCCTTACCACTGCTACACTTCTATTGTTTTCTACTGGTTAGCCTACAAACAGGCTGCATATTTACATTTATATGTAATCTTATATAAATATTTAATCTTATATTTATTCTTATATATTTATATATATTAAAATTAATATATATAATCTTATATTTAATCTTATATATTAATATAAAATTATAATATATTAATCTTATATGTAAATATATATATATTAATCTTATATATTATTAATATATAATCTTAATTTTATATATTAATATATCAATCTTATATATTAACATTATTTAATACTTAATCTTATATTTAATCTTATATAATTGTTAAAAAACTTTTTTTTATAACATGTCGCATTTTTTTTTTGAAAAGTAACATTCTTTGGCTTGTTAATGGTGCATATTAATTAATATCTAGGAATATTGATTCATTTTGACACTTAAAAAGACTTGATCAGCTGTAGCTCTGTGCATAAGTAAACACAGTTGTTACCAAGGTTTTCCCTCACTAAAAGCGCCCTCACGTGAGAAGTCGTTGAACTAAGGCGGTCTTAAGATTTCAATGGAAATCGTGTCGATTGAACAGGCTGTTGCCTATATAGTAGGCTGTGGATAGGAGCAACTTAGAACATAATTTTCCCGCTAGTGGCGTGACTAGACTAGGCTCATGTCCAATGCAATAACATGGTAATAGTAGTAAATTCATGCTGTTATGTCCTTTTTCTTGAATATTTAATGAAAAACATTATTTCTATTTTTATAATTTTATCAACAAAATGAACAAAGGCATCTTATTTTTAAAATAAATCACTTTATTTACAATTTTATTTTCATTGGTCTATAATAAATATGAAAAAAACACATCAATTTAATATTTAAAATGTTTCATGTAAATTTAAAAATTTAACATTCACACAGAGTTTACTTTTTGCAAAATATTTATGAAAAAAATTATTAAAGTTTATTTTTTAAAAATAATTCTTGCTTACTGAGTTTTCATCAACAGGAAACAAAAAAAAAATAATAAAATAAAATAAAATAAAATAAAATAAAATAAAATAAATTGCAAATGTTTCCCAGTATTATTCTCAAAATTTAATTTTGTGCGTTTAATTTTGCCAGTATTCAATTAAAGTTTTGGTTTGCTGAAAGTAAAACAGTAATAAACTTGTGAAAGTAATACAGGTAAAAACTCCTTATAACAAACCTCTTTATAAGGAAATTTTCTGTAGAACGAATTTTTTTTTTTTTTAATTTGTTTGGCCAACAAGCACCCCATGTTCAATGATTTCACTTCCTTATTACAAATTCTCTTTATACTGAATTGAATTTTCGTCCCTTCGATTTCGTTATAAGGAGTTTTTATCTGTACAGTAGGTTCCGGTTTTATGTCCGCCTCGATTTATGTCCGCCAGCGGACGTCTAAAAAAATCCCCGTTTTACGTCTGCACACGCCGTTCGCCCGCGCGCGAAAATTGAGAGCGCTCATGCGCAATATAGCTGAAAGTGTTGATGGCGTTTTCCCGCAATGTACCCGAAAGTGTTGATGTGCCCTATGGTGTTTTACTGTAAAACGGTAAAAACAGTAAAAAACGGCTGAAGTGGGGTGTGAATTCAGAAGCTGAGGAAGAGAGAGAAGCAGACCGCTACTCTTGACAGTTTTTTTCCAAGATTTCTCCTCCAAAGAAACAGAAGAAGAATCAGATGTTGGACAGAAGATGGAAGTCATCAGTTCTTCTGATTCTGGTGACTAAAAAGTGAAGAAAAAAAGAGCTAAAAAAATTCTGTAAAAAGTTTAAAAAAAAAAGAGAAAGAAGGATAAGAAAGAGAGAGAAGAGAAGAAAAGAGCAGGACAGAGAATTTTTTTATGAGTCTGTAATAAAAAAAAAACTTGAATGTACAAAGCATGTTAAACTTTGGTGAGTGCATGTTTTCTGCCTTTTTTAGCTATAGGAATAATTTTGGGGAGGGGGTCACTCCTTTCTGTCCGGAACGGATTAAATTTTTTATAATTGGACCCTATGGGAAATCGAATTTCGTTTTACGTCCGCCTTTCCGGAACGGACGGGGACGTTAAAGGGGAGCATAAATGAAATCAAAAAGTGAGGATGGAAAAAAAAACTTGGATGGAAATTTTCAAGTTATAATTCCTGTTTTCAAAGATTTTTTTTGAAAAATTACTAACAAATGGCCGTAATAAACACAAATATTCCACATAGCCACATGCTATTCACGCTACAGACAATCTTAGGCTACTAGCGCCACGCTCTTCAGCGCGGCGATCCATGGAAAACTTGCGATTGGGCTTTGGTTTGACAAAAATGTTTCGAAATAACCGCGCTAGATGGTGCTGGTAAGGAGGCACGTATATTTTCGACAAGGCAGACAGTGTTTGTGTATTTTGTGCATTCTATAATTCATTTTGTTGTTGTTGTTGAGTTCCATCAAGTCGAAATCGACTTCTGGTGACTGTGTGGACATATGCTGTCCATTCACAGTTTTCTAGGGAAGAGTGATAATGCGGTGGTTTCCCGTTGCCACCGTTTAAAATTTGTGTAGCGAACTTTAATTCCTTATCATTTCGGGAACGCCATTATACACTCACATGCCAAAAGTCGTGGGATAACACTGGACTATTTTCAAGTGGCGGTAGTATCGCGTGCAAACAGTATAAATGTGTAAATCAGTGTTAGTAAGTTTAGTTACACTGTCATGAATAAGGGGTGAGGTGTTCAGTGTGACAATGGCTACACGATGAGAGCTATCCGAGTTCGAACGTGGCCTGGTATTTGGAGCACAACGTATGGGGCATTCAATATCGGGGGTGGCTCAAGAATTCAACATCCCACGTTCAAGAGTCTACCGAGAGTACCACCATGTACAACGCAATGGTCGACCACACCTTCTCAATGAACGGAATTCGTCACGAGCTCTGAACTTTTCAATGGTCGACCAGCCACATATAAAACAAAGTGATGGTAGGAGCCATATTCAACAGAATGTTAAAATCAAGCTATAATTGTTTATTTCCGTTCGGAGTAAGCAGTTAAGTAGGCGCTTGCCCTAAATGGATAGTGTAATACCGGTATCTTTATTTGCATAATTTAATGCAACCTAAGACAAGCGTCGCTTATAGTGATGAAAAGATCCCCGAAAATGAAACGATGCAATGGCAACTTTTTTTTTTAAGGAGCGACAAATCGGGAATCCGATGGACGGATTTGTGCGTGGAGAATTGAACGATGCTTATATTCCAACCAGCAAATCATGAGAACTGTCAATCACTGCGTTATCATGGAAACAAGGTGGAGTAAATTTAACCTTGTACTGAGGTTACTGTTAAATGAATTACTGTTAAACTGGTAGCCCTTAAAGGGGATTTTTTTTTTTGCAATTAAGGCGAAATTAGTTTTTCTCAGAAGAACCGTAATGCTTCTTTGCTTGACATGCCGCTGATTGTCTGATGAATTTAGCCAACGTCATGTCCTTTTGCAAGAGAAGCGATTCTCACGACTCGCCTGTTGGACTGTAACCGACTGCATTATGCCACAAATGTTTTAGGGGATAGTAGTAGACCCATTCGTCACACTTACCCTCCCACACTCAAATCCTCATATTCATTCTGTTCTAGAATCGTTTCGCCATCCAGAACAGGATTCGTCACATTTATTTCGTGACTCGAGTGGCAACTTTATCTCACCAAATGCTGAACCCACGCCATATTGATTTTTATTACTGCTTTGCAAGAGAAGTGTAAAGGTGTCTGGATACTTTTGATCTTATAGTGTATATGATATCTTTATTATTCAATTGCTATATGTTTAGAGATAAGTCATATTTTATGTAGCCTATATTCCAAAGTTTAGATTTTCTTTAATTTTTAATTTAATTTGACGAGTAGAATTTTAGTTTGGAATATTCGATTACGAGCATCCGACAAACAGTGTAGACGATTTAGACATTAGTGAAATCGATTTAGCAACAAGCAATCTGTCATTTCATCTAATTCAATTTAACAGACATAGAGAATAAATTTTAAAATATTTATATCAACTTCGATGCACATTGTCTTAGGAATTTTTAAATGTTACAACAATGAAGGAATACTTACTTACTTACTTTTCAAACCCGCTTATCCGTTAGGGTCGCGGGGGCAGCAGCCCTATGGAGGATCTCCAGCGATCGCGATCTTCCGCCATCAGGCGCATGTCATCCCTGGTAATATCCAAGCGACTCGAACCCAGATTCTCCATGTAGTCTAGCCACCTGGTTCTAGGCCGACCCCTTGGTCTCTTACCCACCGGCTTGGAAAATAACAACTGCCTAGGAAGACTAGTTTGCGGCATCCGTATCACGTGGCCATACCAGCGCAACTGAGATCTCTCAATGCGGAGAAGTAGCGGCTCAACACCTAAAGATTCCCTTATTGTGCTGCTGTACACTCTATCTAGTAGGGTAACACCTGCCACACCTCTCAGGAATCTCATTTCGGCCGCTTGTACCCGCGATCGCACTCTTTCGGTCATTACCCAAGCCTCATGACCATAGGTGAGAATGGGGACAAAGATAGATTTGAAGACGGAGAGCTTGGCTTTGTTACCCAGCTCTCGTTTCGTTACCACGGATCGCCACAGTTCACGTCTGACACAGCTTGCTGCACCGATCCGAGCATCCAATTCTTTCTCCTGCCGTCCATCACTCGTGAATGCAATCCCGAGATACTTGAACTTCTCCACCTGTCTCAATGAGGCTCCCCTAACATGGAGAGCGCACTGAGCAGGCTGTCTTGAAAGAACCAGAGCAAAGAAATAAAGAAATAAAGAAATGAAGGAATAAAGAAATTAAATTATTCAACTGATCGCGTTAAACTCTTAATCTGTTTGCATACCTATTCGGTCAGGAATGATTCATATGTGGAATTCGTTAATCATCTTAATGGTCAATAATTATATCGGAAATCATTTGGATAGCTCTGGGAAATCGTTCCATTATTTACATTTTTTACTTTCTCCTGTCTCCCTTTTCCAAATAATTTTTGCGAAATATCTTTTACAAAATTAATAAAATGAAATTCCTAAAACAGTTCTTCAATATATTAGATATCCTTTGATAAATGATATAATAGTTAAATAATATTGTTCTTCTTAAAGTTGTAAACGACGGTAGTCAAATAATTATGGCTTTTATAGTAAAGCGTAAATGGCCATCATAATTTATTGGAATAAATTCGTTTATTTGATCATCTTTCATCTACTTTGTTATTAAATTTAATTTTTTTTGCTAATGCAAAAATCTACTTGTCATAATTCAGAAATTGAGTAACCAAATTATCTGAAGCACTATTTTATTTGGTTAGTAAAAGAAAATTTCTTGACATAAATGAATTTGCACTTGCTTACTTTTGGCACTTAGCTTCCGTCTTTTTTTTTTTTTTTTTTTTTTTTTTGGTTCCGTCATTCTCGTCACGAATGCCATTAACCAAAAGCGGCCGAGTCATGGCTCTCACCAAATGACGCAGTCCAGGTTATCGAGAATAATGACTGATCATTTTTCAAGGAACCTTTTAATAAACAGAATATATATTTCTTGTGCGAATAGCTTTCTGGCAGAGCAGTGCTTCAATTGTACTGTTATTATATTGGTGTTCGAGTAACATTTTGTTGTTTACAAATAACTTGATAACGCTTAATTTTAAATATAAATATTTGCAGATACGAACATTTAAATAATACGAGAACATAAAATGGAGAAGTTCTCGTATGTTTGAATAAAAGTTTGTACGAAATTTATCGATAAATATTATCGCATTTTGGCGTTATTAAATTCTATGATGGATTCTTCCTATCTTTTTTTGTATTGCAAAAGTCGCTGAACACTGAAGGCCAGACTGAAGAGAGGGCTAGTCGGGTCATTTACATGGACACGAATCCTACACTCCTTAGTAGAGGCTACGGGGCAAGTTTACACAGGTGAGATTACATCAAAAAATTATTTTTAATTTGAAAATAATATAAATTTAAAATAAGTTAAAGGCGCCATACGGTGGCTTAAAGTTTAACTAATGAATGGATAGGAAAATTTAGTGAAATAGTTTAATTACTAAAAATACAAAAATAATAATAAAAAAGTGTGTAAACCTGCCCCGGTCTCCCCTATAAATCATGTATCTGAGGATGATTCAACTGAAAACCTTCAATATTTTTATCCCGTACGTTAACAAACAAAGGTACAGATACAATGACATCGCTTTTTGACTCAATATAGTGATTCCAGTGCTTTGGAAGTGTATGAATACCTTTAGAAAAAATTATTTTGGCTCAGAACACAGCCACTCGTACGCTGCCTGTTCGAACCTGAAAGTCTTGCCTCAAATCGCCTCTTTATGATCCAAAGATGAGAAAACCATAGAGGAAAAGGCTTCAAAGCGCTGCAAAAAATTCTTGACAGCCGTCAACATGTTATTATTTCAATTCTATCTTGCAGGCACTTCATGGATGATATAGGGTGCTGATCCATAATTAATATATACAATTGTGGCTGTTTCATCTACGATTAACATTCACAATATCTTCAACTGCTACAGTGCGGCTGACCTGGTTGCGGCGAGTCTCTTATTGAATTCCTTCCATTCAGCAATCTTAGTCCACTCGTATACTTGTCGGAGTGATCTACAGTATATGCATCATCATTTGCCGGTGAATCTTCATGGCTTCACTCCTTCATTATCAAGTAGCGGAAGAATGGAGCTACTTATTGTTTTCACAATGTCCGTCTGTCTATCTGTCCGTCCGTCCCCTTCATAATTTCCGCATTTTTTGAGGTAAAAAGTTGAAGTTCGGAATGTAGCTTACTATGGGCATGTGCACCTTCACTATTTAGTTTGGATTTGATTGGCCCACTGGGGTCGGAGTTTCGGGATCGGAAATTAGAGGGTATCAAATGGTCTACGCGTATCTATGCATATAAAGGAGTGAAATTCGTTATGAAGATTCCTCTAAGCATGATCAACATTACTGTAAAGTTTGGGCCAAATTGTACCAATGGCAACATATGGTATGTGATATATCATTCGATCGGAAATGATGAGAAACGAAAGAAGATAGAGCTCTTTTACACTTTCGAAAATACTACGTTCGAGATAATCATTTCTTCGATTTAAAAAATTGGGGAGGGGGGGTTAAAAGTTAGATAAAAATAGATTATCTCAGGGCTTCCGCTACTTTCCTATACCTTCCTCGGAAGGATTAACTTCTTGTTTAGAAAAAGAATGGCAGAGCGCTCTTCTTTAGTTCATGTTGTAAGTGGAGTAGCCATTACCGATAGTCATAGTATAATGATTCCGAACCTTTCAGTCGATCTTCAAATGAAAATACCTATATTGCCAATTTACTGAGTAATCGAACGGTGTTAAGAATTTTTATTGGTCCTTTAAAGTTTTCATTTGAACCTTCCTCGTCTTTAATCCTGGTTAAACATACTTAATAAGTCCTATATTTCCAATTTGACAGACCAAAATCCTGTTAGCAAGGCTCGGTAAACATTGGCTATTTTTTAACTTACACTTGGTGTAAATGGATGGATCGTTACATAGTACCACTTATTAAATATAGGCGATTCCGATGAATCCCAATCCCAATTGATGAATGCCGATGGGAGGATCAGAATATGCGTCGACTGTTCAAGCCGTTGAAGATGGTGCCCACAATTTGCGAATCTTATCCCCGTAAAGCATGTGTGGGATGAGCTTTAAAGAAGTTTTCTCAGCAGAGCCTCCTCCTGCGATTATATCCGAATTATATCTTGTTCTCGCAATTGCTTCCTCGGAAATACCTGTAGAACGTTTGCAGAATACCTGTAGTTTCTTTCACTTCACATCGAATTAAGACAATTTTTGAAGGTGATCCAACATGTTCCTACTAATTCGCCATATCACGATCATTGTGCATAAATTGTATTTGGTTTTTTCATGCAAATTATTTTTTCTCATTCAAAAATATTTCAACAGAAAAGAAGATTGTTACTCTACTCGAGGCTCGTGTAAAAGCTTTTTTGGATACTGAAATATGATTCTGATGCCAACATAAATTAAAATGATTAAGTCAGAGTGCAACTAAGCGTACACTAGACATGAGAGATATATTCGGTAATTTGTAACAGATAGCAGTAACAGATATATACGTAATATACTACTCGTCATATCAGATATTTTATGCCTCACTGGGCTGATAACACGTCATGCATTCGCATTAATCATGCCCCTTATCTTACAGAAACACATTTGTATTTTTGGATGCATGATAAACAGAGTTGAAACTTATTGTAAGGTAAGTGTAACGTGTATTTAGCTGGGCTAATAAAGCTGAGCACAGTGGAAGACTTAAATAACACGTACAGTGAACGGAGTAGAAATAATAGATGTTTATTTAACACAAACTGAATAAATAAGCAAATAAATGAAATGAATATAAAACCTTGCAATTAGGGTATAAATTAGATTCGAATAAATAATTCTTAATACTCTACTGGTAAATGAAGTAAGTGACAGCCATTTACATTGCGCAATAAATACAAACTCGTATCATGAAAAATATACAGGGTGATTTACATCGAATGTAAAATACTTAAAGGGGGTATTATAGAGGTTAAGATAAACACAAAACGTCCTATGAACATGGGTTCAAATATGAACGATAACTGAGATATGAACAGAAATAAAAATGCCGCCACCAAGATCAACAAGTTATAATAACTCAGATTCTGTAAAGCCTAGATTAATGAAATTTGGAGGAATAACAGAGTACATAAGACTGTGTATACCTTTAAAATTTGATCTAATTCTAACAAGAAGTTTCCAAGTTACTCTTTCAACATCATAATACGTACGTGTTCACTTGTGAGTAGTAACTAGCACTTGTCACAATTTTGACTGTGTAACTCGGAAACTTCTCGTTGGAATTCAATCAAATTTTAACGGTATACACAGTCTTATGTACCTTGTTATTCCCCCAAATTGCATTAATCTAGGCTTTACAGAACATGAGTTATTAACTTGTTGATCTTGGTGGCGGCATTTTTATTTCTGTTCATATCTCAGTTATCGTTCATATTTGAACCCATGTTCATAGGACGTTTTGTGTTTATCTTAACCTCTATAAGTATTTTACATTCGATGTAAATCACCCTGTAGTATCACAATTTCTAATACTACAACCATTCAAGAATCGTTGAATGACAATTTCTTAACAACAATCAATGTATATCACCATATGTATTGAGCCGTAAAGTTGCACTTAATCCGTTGCTCTTTTAACACTCCTGCTCTACACAATAAGCTTACTTTCAAATGAGTAGAAATGAGTTTAACGTTTCAAAAACATATGAGCGTGCACTCTACTTGACAATTAAGTCCAGTTCACAATTAACACTAAACCACTACTCTCCGTTAAAACCTTGAAGAGCAAATACACTATAATGTCCAAGTTCGTTAAAACAGCATATGTTAAGTCCGGGATAAGTCTTTAATCGAGATAATTTACTTAGCAGTCAGGGAACTAGAATTGAAAGATTAAATACAACCTGTGACAATAAAGTTCGGTGAATGGCGTCAAATTGCTAACGGTCGTAATAGTGCACCATCGTCGTATCCTGCCCCAGACAGGTCGAGACATGTTTAAACAAATTTGAGAAAACCAGCGCTGCGAGTGTGTTTATTGTGTTTAAACAGGACATAGAAGAGAGAAGGCGTAGTACGCGCGGTCGAAACCCAAAATGGATCAGCGAACGAAAGAGACTCATGAAATGATGACAACAGTTTACAAAGAAAGTGCTATTACTTTGAAGTGTGTTTATGAGTGGTTTAAACGGTTCCGAGGAGGCCGGAACACCGTAGAAGACGCCCCCCCGAAGTGGCCAGACATCCAACGTAATGTTACGACCCAACTGAAGGCTATCCCTAAAAATGACTACGCCAGGAGTTTCCAGGACTTGTACAGGCGTTCCCAGAAGTGCATTACCATCGACGGGGATTACTTTGAAGGATAGTAACTGCTGTTTCATGTAAGCGAGCAATCCATTCCCAATATGCCATCATTCACCGAACTTTATTGTCACAGGTTGTAGTAAGTAATATTAACAATTCATTTTTCCACACTGGACTAATTTTCCAAACACTTAGAAAAGAACACTGATACGAATAAGGAAAGTTAAGATTATATACTGATTTCACAAGGCGGTAGCTGGGCTAATGTAAAGCCGAGCGCATGCCTAAAATACGCCGCCATACTGAACGGCCACAATCCACGAGTATTCGTCTGGTAACGAAAATCCTGATAGGTAAGTATCGTGAATAATAGCTTAATTATACCAGCATTGCTGCCTACGGTAAAATGGGCACTTACAAGTGAAAACGTGCACTCTGCTACTGTCCTCCAGAATACTCGTGGCGAAACGGCTTCAAACGGTTGAGGAGGCTGAACGCTGGCTCCATTCTCCGCATGCCACGTAGTCGAAATCTCCGCATGGCGTGCTTTCCGTCTCTGACGAACTCCTGAACGGCGACAAGCTCGTTGCTGAGGGCGGCAAACGTCTCTCCTTTCCCTCCAGCTTGTCAATCTCATAGAGTTCGTTGCTCCAATCGTGAATTCCAATCCGAGCTGCTAAGGCGAGATTTCCTTCCTTCTCCTCCGGGTTCACTCCTTCTTCTCCCCTTGTTGGATTTTTCAAAGTCCGCGCTGCACTCTCGTTCTCCTCCCTGACTGGTCCGGGCGTGTTGATGGAGCTGACGGCGTTGCTAACGTCACCTCGCCTTCCTCTCCGAATGATAGGAGACTCGAGGGCGAAAGCGAATGACGACGTCATCGGAATTCGTGTTGGCATTCGAATTCCGTGACAGTAAGTAAAGAAACTCTTAACAGTTTAGAACTGCTTGCACTGGATGAGGGGAATGAGGAGACGCTATCGTTACTCTACTGGTTATAAATTAATAAAAATGATGATGAAGGTAATAGTAATGATGAAGTTTGAATTTATTCGATTGTATTGCCCGTCAACGGATACCACCGCTTTTACGTACACTGCTTTTACAGGGTCGGGACACATTAATATGACCACCTCTCTTCGAACATGTTGGACGTCCCATGATATGCAGATGAAAAATAATTGCATATCATTAAAAGCTGACAACAGCAGACGTGTAGTAGCATCCGTTAACACAGCAAATGTCGCCGTCATGGGCAGAGCAAGTGACCTGTTGGACCTCCAAAAGGGGGATGATTATTGGCTACCGGGCCAAGGGGGGCAGCATTTTAGAAACTGCCACCTTTGTGAACTGCTCTAGGGCTGCCGTTGTGAAGGTGTACCGCGACTCGACGAACCAGACAGTTTCGAGCAACCGAAGAGGTAACTGTGGGGCTCCACGGGCCATCGATCCTAGAGGCGAGCGTCGGTTACGACGCTTGGCCAAGACCAATCGGCGTGCCACTGTTGAGCAACTGACACAGCAAATGAACAGTGGGGCCACTAGGCGTGTCAGCACCAAGACAGTGCAACGATTCCGCTTGAGGTTGGGGCTCCGGAGCAGGCGTATGGTAACAGCACCCATGTTGACGCCTGTGCATCGCCGAAAACGCCTCCAATTCGCAATGGACTATCGCCATTGGACCTCGGCCGAGTGGCAAAGGGTTGCTTTCTCTAACGAGTCGCGGTTTCTGGTGAACAGAATGGACGGACGATGGAGAATTCGCCGTGAAGCATCTGAGAACAGGCATCCGGACACCACCGTTGGCAGACAACAGGGTGTTGGGGGAGGTGTGACTGTTTGGGGGATGTTTTCATGGTATGGTCTGAGTCCACTGATACCGCTGGAGGGTACACTGAATGCTGTTCGTTACCTGACGATCGTCGCAGACCAGGTACACCCCTTCATGTCGACAGTGTTTCCTCAGGGTGATGGCACTTTTCAACGGGACAATGCTCCCCGCCATACTGCCAATAATTTCCCACGACTGGTTCGAGGAGAATGGGGATGAATTCAAGCTACTCCCGTAGCCACCAAACTCCCCGGACCTCAACCCCATTGAACATCTGCGGGACCATCTCGATCGCCATGTCCGCAACCTGGACCCTCCACCATGCACGGTGATGGAATTACGGAATGCACTGATCGCCGAATGGTTCCAGATACCTGCAACCACCTTCCGAGGACTTATTGACTCTCTGCCACGTCGACTAGCTGCTGTGCTTGTCGCCATAGGTGAATATTCCGGATACTAGCAGGTGGTCATATTGATGTGTCCCGACCCTGTATTATCAAAAAAAAAATAATAATAAATGGGTCTTTTTAAAACACTTCATAGGTAATAGTGTATCATGTCTCCTAATCCTCCTTTTGTCGTGCCATGAAGCCCTACTTCAGCAATGTATTCACTACAAAATTGTTGAGAATAATGAACAGTAGAATAAGAAGAATGTATCTTGGTTTTAACATATCCGACTGTCCCCTTCATATTTTCCACTTATTTTTTGACATAGAAGTTTGAAATTCGGTATATAGTTTATTATGAACATGTCCTACTTCACTATTTAGTTTGGCTTTTGATTGGCCTACTGAAATCGTAATTACGAGGGTGGGAGCTAGATGAGTCCATCTGGTCAATAGGGTATTTACTGTAGTTATGTAAAGGAGTGAAATTCGGTATCCAGATTCCTCTAGGCTAGACGTATATTACTATGAAGTTTTGGGCGGATTGTTCCAGTAGAGTCGGAGCCATGAGGATAGTTGTTACATAGTCTTTAGAAATTATTAACAAATCGGGCCGTACCCAGAGGGGGGGGGGGGTGAGGGGGATGCAGCCTCAACCAAATCTGTTACATGGGGAACCCCCTCCACAAGCAGGATTGAGCCAGCCCCCTTCAGCCCCCCCGAAAAAAAATGGCCCTGAATGGAAACATATTGCATGTTTTCATATAAACATTCGGCGATCGATCGCCACATTGTTGATCGTTCGACAGTTTATATTCAGCAGGGTAAGAATTCCTGAAGTGGGCCCCTCAAAAACAAACATGTCGTGAAATTAAAACTTTTATTATAATTTGGTAGTACCTAATGGAGTGTTAAAATTCCCAAAATATTTTTGAAAAATTCCATTTGTTAAACATTATAAACGTATACATTTTTTGGTACTTTCTGTTTAAAAAGTCATATCTCAAGCTAATTTTTTCAAATCTCTGAAATTTTAAAGATAACAAGTAAAACGTATATATTTCATAACAAAACATAAAAGAAGGAGAAAAAATTATTTTGTGTAAAAAAAAAAAAATTTTTAATTTTAAAAAAATGAATATTTTTTAATGTTCTCAATCGATTTCAACAATTTTGAAAAAACACATTGAGTCTGTTTTTATTAACGATTTAGAATTTGAAAAAAAAATTTGGTGATCTCTGTTTTTACGTGAATGCCATCAATTTTTGTCAAGCTATTCAATCGTACCATTGGGCTGTTAAGCAAGTAAGCTTAACTCTTCATTATTCAATATTGACAGCAATAGGGAGCTTCCCTGTAGAGCAACTATTTTAAGCAAGTGTTTTTTTTTTCTCAAAGTGATTCAATATGTGTTTTCAAAATTGTTGTAATCGATTGAGAACATTAAAATATATTCATATTTTTAATTAAAAATTTATTTTTTTTACACAAAATAATTTTTTCTCCTTCTTTTATGTTTTGCTATGAAATATATACATTTTACTTGTTATCTTTAAAATTTCAAAGAGATTTGAAAAAGTTAGCTTGAGATACGAGTTTTTAAACAGAAAGTACCAAAAAATGTATTCGTTTATAACTGTTTTGTGAATTTTAATACTCCATTTGGGACTACCAAATTATAATAAAAGTTTTAAATTTCACGACATGTTTGTTTTGAGGGGCCCACTTCAGGAATTCTTACCCAGCCCCTGGCCTCCTCTCGCCCTAATCAAACGCAAAAAGCAGGTGGGACGAGGAAGAGGAAAATAAAAAGGAGAGAAGGAGAGTAAAAGGAAAGTTGATTGCAAAAACAGTTTGGAGAGCAACCAAAGAAATAAAATAAACGAAGACAAAAGTGTGCGACTGTCCCTGCTGAGAAGATAGGCAGATTAACGTAAGGCAAAACTTTATTGGACTTAATTGGGCTAACAACTCTAAAATCTGAATTCAGACAGTCATCTTAGCACTAATGAAGGCACCTTTCAGGAAACATCGAGAGTCCTTAGCCCGCTCATGGCAACGTCCGAGTAGAAATATACGGCGAACTTAGTGCGTCTGCCGACAACGAGACCGAAGTTTGTTATCTCCAAGATGTCAACCTCGAAGATAGCCATTAATCTAGTGATTTTGTATTTTTTTTAAATTTTTGAGCAAGCGAATAGTTCGTGCGCAAGTAGTCAGAATTTAAACTTGCCGTACGTTAAAAATTTAATGTGGTATTCTTTCGCGAAATCAAACGGATAGTAATAGCAGGCCTGCTTATCTTGGGGACGCAAAGGGAAAGCAATTGGAAAAAAATTACGTGGACCGATGAATCACGTTTTCAGTTACACTGTAGATGGCCGAGCGAGAATTTGGCGGAAACAATACGAAGGCATGGATCAAAAATAAATCACTACAACCCTTTAAGCTGCTGGAGACAGCGTTTTGGTTTGGGGAACGTTTTCCTGGCATACTTTGGCCTCTTTAATTCGTATTGATCAACGTCTGAATCGCACAACATTACTTAGATGTCATTGCTGATGGTTTATCCCAATAGAGATGGTTACTTTTAGCAGGATAATGCGTCCTGTCATAGTGCCCATATTTTATACGGTTTCAGGAACATGAAGACTTTATAATAATTTAGTGCATCTAATAACAGGACAGCTACATGGCTCACAGGTCGCCTATATGCTAATCCAAGCCTTCCATTACTACATAAGCACCGGAACAATTGCTATGTGAATGTCTAGTGTACGAGGGCGGTCCGATAATAAAGGAACAGATCAAATTATCCAGGACATATTCAAAGAAACAAATGTCGACATAAATGTCATGTATACTACAAAGGTTTGTTTATTTTTCAATATAGTCGCCGTGAACATTTAAGCATTTGTCCCAGCGCTTCACCAGTTTAAACATTCCTTCACGGTACGTTTCTTGTGCCAAATTAACGAGATATTGTCGAATTTCAGCTTGCAATGATTTCGTGAACATTGCAGAAAGTTCACGAACTTTTATTCTTCGATCATCCATGATCAAGGCGTCAACAATCTGACAATTTTCTGTCGTGTGTGAGGTTGTCAGTCTGCCTCTAAGGCGTTCTGGATCATCACCCAGTTCCGTCCTCCCTTCTTTAAATTTCTTACACCATGCACTAACTTCTTTTCGGCTTAAAACGTTATGTCCATAAACTTTAACCAACCTGCGATGAATTTCGCTTTGATTTACTCCTTCAGCTTGGAGAAATCTGATTACTCCTCGAACTTCGACTTTGACATATTTGTCGATAACACCGGTCATTTTGTCAATTTGCTGTACGCCAGCTATTGACTCAACGAACGAACCGTTTCAGTGTTAACAACTACTGACATGTCCTCATTAAGTATGTATGTGACGTCGTATGCCCGTCCCCTGTACCTTTATTAACGGACCTCCCTCGTATATACATATGACTCAGAATTGTTCATGAACTGAAGGCGATATATGCCAAGAAATTGAAACAATACCACCAGAAATCACTCACCGGGTAATGCAAAACTTAGAATGTCTGCATCATAGGGTTCATATGATCAACCAAAATATGTCACAGCCCCTGTCAGCGACTTTAGCTTTCAAGAATATTGGCTGCTTGACTCACAAATATGTATCGCAAATAAAGACCATCTGAACAATATCATTTTTCAAAACAAAGTGATCAAAACCCACTTTATGTTTATCTTAAAATAACACAAAATTTTTTTCTGCCCTCTTTTTTACCTTAAATAGCAAGCAATGATACGAACGCATTGCAATAAAAACGCAAAAAAGTATCTAGCAAAATAAAGTATAATGAAACTATAAACATTACTTTCCAGATTGCTAGGAAATTATCTATTTTTTGGCTAAAGAGATTTCGTGTTCTTTCCTTAACTCACAATAGTCGGCGACGAGTGAAACTTCGCAGTGTGAACATTTCATTAAGCACTTCTCTGTAATTCAAGGAAACTTTTCAATGAAGGACACGTTTTTAGAGAAACCTTAACGATTCAATGCGAGCTGAATTCAACGTTTACAATTCAAAATGCATCCACTGCAGTTAAATGGGGTAGGTGAGTCCTTATCAAGCATTCATTGTGGTGCCACCGACTACTCTGCCATTGAATTAGAATCATTCCTTTCATTCCGTTTCGTTTAATAGGAAACGTTAAGCAGATTTTTGACACACATCTAAATGTTGTTGCAATTTGCTATAGTATTTTAAAGAATGAGAACGAGTTACGTATATACGCAATATGAATGTGGAAAGCATTCTGAGGCTAAATACAGCGATAAATAAAAAGGGAAAGAATTCTTCCCATTCATATTTTGAATGCATCAATAGTTCTTTTTTGGTTCTCATGATTCTCTATTTAACTGGAAGCATAATAAATAATAAAACGTATTTAATGTAAATGAATAAGTTGAAAAAGGAAAATGTTAACTGGAAAGGATTCTCTTGCTATAGCTAGAAGTTTCGCAGCTTTGGCATTTCGTGTCGCTTCTAATCTAATTGAAGTTTACAATATCGATTAGTTGGCTGATATTTTCGTAGTTACTTGCATGTATCCCAATATTCATAATTTCTCTTCATTATTAAAAAGCATAAAAAAGACTGCAATAATGGCGATCGGTTTTACGGGGGAGCGCTATTAATTTTTTGTTGGAATATTTCAATTTATTATTTACATGAGTAAATCCAGTAATAAGACTATTCATTGAGAAATCCTTCTTTGGAATATAACTTTATTAAAGAAAAGGATATTACATATAACTCATATTACTGGCAATGTTTACGGCTTAAGGGTTTTATGTAATGGGGAAATTATTCTGTTGAAGAAATCTTTTATTTTGAAATTTCTGAAGAAACAAGCATTTTTACAGAAAACGTGCTCCTTAATACGGCCCTTAATGCCGCGAGTAGAAAATAGTGTTTTCATAATGTATCTGCATTTAGATTTCATTGTGAATTTACGCTTAAAATATATAAAGCCTCGAAGTCACCCTATTCAAAGGCACTCTGGAGAGGAAACCAGCCAGCGTAACCAGGTTGTCAAATCCCCGGAGGGGAGAAGAAGGAAAAAAGAAGAGCTTCGAAGCTTCAACTCGAAGAAAAGAGAAAAAAAAAGGAAGCTGATACCCCAACGTGGAATAGAACAGCCGGAAAGAGAAAGAAGCAAAAGGAGAAAGACCATAGGCGGTTCGAATGCGCAGAATGCGCCCAGAATCCATCGAGGACAAATAACAGGCGTGATTCAAGGCAGGAAAATCAGAGAGCAAGTGCCAGCGACCGACGACAGACCTGGAAACGATCTGATGCCCAGAATGAGCCAAGGAAGGACTTTGGAACGAATGGGAGGAGAGATAGCGGACTGAAGCCCTGGCAAAGTAAGATTTGGAACTTTAACAAATGTTCATGTGATTCTGCTTTGCCTAATTCTAAAGTGCCCACGGATGCCACTCGAAAGCTTCGCCCGAGACGAGTTACCGAGACGGCCGATCGGAATTCTACTCGACGTCGACGGCCCCGAAGCAATAGGCATTACGAGGTCGAGTCTTCAGCTGACAGCCGCCCGCGAGCCTATCAACAGAGTCCAAAGGGGCCTGATTCTCCTCAGCTCATTCCTGATGACGGACGCCATAAAGAGCACAAAGGTCGTAAGAAGAATTTTTGTTCAGAATTTAACGGCCAAGCTTTTAAAAATGAAATTTTGTCGCTCTCGTTAAATGAACTGTCTTCCTCCCCACATTTCTCGGCGGACAATTGTTCGCAAGGTGCTGCTAACGACTCGGCCACAGCGGACTCAGCGGGACAAGCAAACGACGCCCATCCTGAGTATCCTGAGCCAGACGCCACGACAGCTAACAAGGAGTGCTCGTTGCCGGACGAAATACGGCGGATGACTACGAGTTCTCCCCAATCAGCTACTTTTAATAATTTATTCCCGTGGACGTTGGAGGCCATCGAAGTAACCCTACCATTACCTCACTCAGCCGGCATATGCGTTGGGCGCCCGCGTGAATGTCCGCGCTTGGACATCGGTTCAACTTCTTTGGGTACTGAGCAATCAAGTTATAGTTATTTAAGTTCTACAATTAGAAACTGTACTTTATTTTACTCGTTATGACATTATGCTAATTACTGATTCTATTTGCTACAGTGTCCACTTCCCGGTTGACTTACCTTGAGAGGTTGCCGCTTTCAGAAATTGCGGCGCCATTAACTGCCTCAGCTGGTCATCACGGACCCGTCTCCTCCGATCCGGTAGATGCCCCTGCTCGTCCTCAGCTCTCGACGATCGGAACTACCTTAGCTCGATTCGGATCTAACAAACCCTTGGAGCCTTCATTCGTGGATGACACAGCACTTGATTTGGACTGATAGATATTTATTCTTTATACCGTATTACGTTGTAATTTCCTCCAGCCGAGGAAATACCTCAATTTTTGATTGAAGATATATTAAAATTGTTCTTTACAATTTCACTTCTTTGTTCCGCTCTGTCATTCATTAAAATCCTTGACACAGGTCAGCGAATCCTGTTACTAAGGGCCTTCCAACGCTTTATGCAAATTTTGTCACTAGGTAAATTTGTACATGTGGGTAAATTTCTGACCAAACTTTTTATTACATCAGCCAACTTTCAATGGCAACGGTTTAAATGGCAGCTTTCACCTCGTCGTCAGAACGCAACTCAGGCCTCCTTAAGTTGCTCTTCCCAAAGATGAAAGACCAAAATTTTTTGAGCAAATTTTTATTATATCAATTGTTTCCCCGCGGTCTGAAACAATTTGGTCAAAAGAATTTTGGTATTTCTTCTTTGGGAAGAAGAGCACCTTAAAGGGACATGAGTTGCGTTTTTACGACTTGGTGAAAGCTGGCATTCAATCCTGGTGTCGATAACAATCCTGGAATTCCTCTCCGACGAGTTCACCCGACTAGTCACGCGTTGGAGGACAAATGCAAGTATCAGGTATAATAAGAATTTTGAAAATCGGTTACCAAATAAAAAAATGAGGTGTGGTCACCATCCGACTTTCTTATACGTAAATGTCCTGGTCCAAATACAGATAAAAATTAAATAACTGTCTAAAATGGCTATTCCGATAGAAATTTTGTGAATAAAAGTTACTTCAAATTAGCTTCCAAACACTTTGGTATATATTCCAAATTTAGCAAAACACTGGATTTTGATTAGAGTAAAACTGGTACTTCCGGTTGGAATTTTGAAAAATTTTGTTTATAAAGGTTGTTTACAATTAGCTTTTAAACACTTTTGTATACTTTATAAATTTTCCTATACCGTCTTATTTCACCTGAATTAGCCAAAAACTGGATTTTGACAAGAGTAGAACTGGTACTTCCGGTTGGAATTTTGAAAATTTTTCTTAACAAAAGTTTAGAATTGAAATTGGAACACTTTTTAGTCCCTTCAAAATTTTCATCAACTCAAAGTTTAACGAGATATTTCAAAATTAATATTTTGGCGCTGGAATAAACTGATACTTCCGGTTCACCGAGACGCTATCGTGGACACACACACACACACACACACACACACGCACACACACACACACACACACAGACAGACTGACACACACACACACACAGACATTTTCCAGAGATCACTTTTTCGTAATCTAGGGACCCTAAAACGTGAAGATCAGTGAAAATCTGGAGGTCGAAATTTTTCGTGATTACAATACATCTTTATACTATGTATAAGAAAGTAAAAGTTACAGCCATGGAGGCATTACTTTTCAAAATACCCTCCTACGTGTTTCAGTATCATTATGATGAAATGATATACCTGTAATAAAAATTTCAGTGTTACACGAAAACTGTCTTGATTTCAGTGGTTTATTACGGCATCTTTATTCGTAAAGCAAAATGAGAAATTTCCTGGAAAAATAAGTATTCTCTTTCAATGGACGTTTGAATGAGCTCCGAATAACTGCTGGGGGATACTTTTGGTGGTTAAAAGGGTAAGTGTTTTAATGGAACTTTTTTTTTTTTTTTAAAAAAAAGCAAATCTCTAACAATCATTACTATAAATATTCTACTTGAGAGAATGCGCAGAAAGAAAAAGATAATCTAATTCAATAATGACAGTCTTCGGGAGTGAATAAAAGCGAGGAAGAGGAGAGAGCCGCCATTCTTTTAAAGGCTCATTCCTTGTACTTGAATCTTCCTTCCTCATTGCTTATTCGTGCGTTGAAGATGTCGAAACGTCACTGTCTGCATGGGCCGGGTTTGACCTTTTGGCTCTTTCAAATCTAATAGAATTCGTAGGCGTCACATCAATGAGTTCGCGCTCGTGACGGACACATTGTTTCTCGTTTCATCATTTCCCGACGACCGTTAGCAGCCAATTTTCATAAGTCAAAGAATCGAAACCAACCTCGCCTCTTCGCTTTATTAATTTTTGATTGAGATCGAATCGACAAGGTAATTATCTCTTTCCAACCTCTGATTAGAGGCGCCACAGAGCTCATCCATCGATGCAATGAATTTTTCACGGATGTGAGAACATTTAGGTTCATATTCAAAGTTATTTTAGTCACAATCTATTCCAGCAAACATGAAAAGAAATGTCTAGATATGGAAATTTGTTACCGAATCATAATTGAACGGAAATAACGCATTTCCAATAATACTAGTCTCAAGTAGAATCGTTAAAATGTTATTTATTTTGTGTCTCATATGAGGTTAAGTCAAAACTAAAAATTTTCATGATTTTTAAAAAATAAACCTTTTTTCATCGTTCCAAAACATGCTTTTCTTATCCTCTCTCGATTCCAGGAATTTTACAATTTGAATTCGAAAACACGAATTTATTTGTTGAGACAGAATGACCTCTTTAAAATAATAAACTGAAAAAAAAAATCATAGAGTTAAACATCTAAGTTCTTAATTTCATTTTTGATCTAGAGTAGATAATCGAATATTCTTTAATTCTGTCAAAATGCCACGGAACATAAGTAGATTGTGCAAAGGTTATTAGAACGCCACAAGATGCCTCTGGAGAATAGCTAGTGTTAGAAAATAAAAACTGAAGCATACCAAATTTATGGTTCCTTCACGAAAGAAATGATAAAGAAGGCATTGGCGAACTTTTAAAATATTAATTAAAAAAATTGAACACTAAGATTTCAAAAAAATACGCTTTCCTTCCGGAACTTTTAAGAATTATAATAAGTTAAAACAATTAATTACCTTCTACATATTCTCTAGAAATGCAACATATATTTGAATGAAGCCGATTTAAAAACACTTCAGAGTGCATAAGAAAATGGAGCGCGGACCTTAAGGTTGAAATCGCTCTCTCCCTTGTTTGTTTATGGAAATGGACTTCCGAAATCGATAAGCCTTTAGGTCTGATACTCTTCTAAAGGATTCCTCTCATTTGTTTTCCTAACCTTCTGTTGGACCTTCCACTTGAATTGGAGGCGTAGTCAACAAGCAGACTGGGACTTTGTTTCCATTACTCTTTGTTTGCATTAATTGGGTGTTTATTCCAGAAAAAATATCTGTGTGTTGTCTCTTACCTAAACAGTGGTGAAAGTAGTTCTTAAAGCGGGAATCAACAAACATCAAGGCTAGTGGTTCGGTTTACAATAGTAAGCACAGATTGAAAAAAATGAGGCTTAAGGTAAAATATGGACATATACCCTTTCGTTGTTTGTCAATTAATATGTTTTCAGAGAATAGGTTAAATTAGTTGGTTGAGGAACTGTTGTGAGCCCTTTAAAAGTCTAATTCTTCTTCAATAAAAACCTAATTTTAATTTTCAAAAACGTCAGCTTATTTCCTTCCTGTGCCAACATCACGTATAAATTAATCGGATTATACTATCATGTTTATCGCTGGTTACTGAATACTCTTCGTGATAAATTGTAATTATCGTAATTTTTCAGGAATGAACAATGCAACTTCAAGCAGGTGTTTCGTGGAAGTAAAAATGCAAAATATCATATGTATTTTTCAACTGATTTATTTATTAAACAGTTTGCTTATGTACTGAAGATGAACCAGATAAGCTCAGCTTTTCAAACTTCCTGAGGAATTTCAGCGATAAATATCAATTCTGAAATTCAGAACTGCTTGATTTATTCACAGAACCTAATAATTATTAATTGAAGTTAAGATTTCTTTTATAGATTAAGTTTTATTTAAATATTTGCTTCAATGACTTTTTAATATTAATAATTTGAGCAGTCTTTGAAAAAAACTACTTCTACCAGGCATTCTGTATGAACATTTTTAAGTTTGTATTTCACTGCACTTTTAAGAGTTAGATGAGATTTTATTTAAATTCCCGTTCTCCTATTCATTACTCATCTTTTGGGAATTTTAATATCGATGCGATAGGAGAACAGTGTTTCAAAATCTAAGCAATTTTTTTTATATAACTTTCCGTCGGAAGGGCAAATAGCTTTAGAGAACTGGGGAATAAAACTTCTTAATTTTTAAATTTGATTTTAAGAACGTTGTTTTTTTAGAGAAACGTGGTCAGGAGATGCTTTCGCAAGAAGAAAGCCTCAGTTTTCTTACAAGAAAGGTTGTGTAAAAGACAACAAGAAGAAGCTCTAGTCGAGTGAGGAGTAGGAAGTTAGAAGGGGTGCAGAGGGAAAAGTAAGTTCATGCTCCACTGATCTCGCAGATGGAACGCTTTGCCATATTCACACACAAACGCGCGCACACACAATTACTGACAACCCCCACCCCCAATGCCAGGAATCCCAAAAGCACAGTTGCCTGTTTACAGCCCGAGCCTAATGCATATTGAGTGTGTTGCGAGTCCGTAGGCCCTATAGCCAACACCCAGTGCACCTCCTGCACTCGGGTTTATCCGCTCAAAGAGTAATGAGAAAATTTCAGCCTCAAAAGAGTAATTAGATTTGCCGCTACAGTTGATTCCATATGGCAGCAATGTTAAGAACGTGCCTTTGGGGGAGAGTCAAGGTGGTGAGCCAATTCATTACCTACGATTTAAACAAGTATGTGTCGGGGGAGGTGAGGGGGGGAGGGTCTGAATGGAATTCATAATAAATATACCTAATGAATTCGCTTTATTCATACCTCTTTCGTTTATCTATTTAAATATCCTATTTATTATCGAGAGAGAAATTTCGCTTAACTTCTGTACTGTTGGTCAGCAGTAAATTAATTATAAGTTACAATGGTTTTCATTTATTTCAAATCTCTTACTGAATAATTTAAACTCGTGTTTATTATGTTTACAAAGTCTTGATCATTTTCTTTATAAATATTTAACATCTGTCAATTTTCTTTCCTTTTTTAAAAAAAATTTATAAGTTGCGCTCTTCACTACTTCATTTCGTGTAGAAATTGAACATCAAAAATCATAAATTTCATTCAATTTTCAAAATTTACTTATCGAAATACTGACATTCAAAGATGATTTTTGTTTGGACGAAATAATATGGAATAGCTCCAGGCACAAAATACATCTGAGGTATAAGTACAATTTATAAAAGGGGTTGGACAAAAAATATAGAAACACGACATCATTTGCATTGAAAGCAGAAGTGATGTAACATATTTTTGCTTCTGCTGTGTGATTAGACACCTAGCTAACAGGTGGGAAGTCTCAATTTCTCAATCACAGCGTGTGCTACTGGTTATACTGATGAGTCATGTAAGAGTTCACTATTTCAAACAGGGTAAATTGTTGTGCCCATTTAGTTGCCTCTGTGACTGAAATTGCCAATTTATTTGCGGCGTCGCGAGGCACAGTATTAAAGGTTATGGCGGCAAATACAGTTTCCAGAAAACTTTATCTGATATGCGTAAGCGTGGACGGCATAATCAACTGACTGAAATAGACAAAAGAACATCAAGAAGGATTGCGAGTCGAAATACGAAAACACTGCTTCGAAATTGACTGCAGAGATCACCTCAGTCTTCCAAAAACCCGTGTCTATAAAAACTGTGAATTGGGAACTCTAAACTCCTGTTTGGGTTAATTCGTATAATAGAATGAAAGATTTATAAATTATAAAGAAAATCATTTTGAATTTACTGAATTACCAGAAACTGAACTTTTACAAAGAATACATCTGATTGCACGCTGACAATGTTACTATAAGCAAATATTGACGAACTTCAATCGCCAAACCACTATTAATGTTCAGAAGGGAAGAGAATAGCGCAACATACACAGACTATGTAATAAGGTCCGATGAATTGAGCTTCACACTGTACACAACCATTTGACGAATACCGTTCTAAGCTTACAACCAAGATTGTCTCATGCCAACGGTAAAGCATGCTAGAGGCGCAGTCATGGTTTGGGCAGCCAATATTCTTGAAAGCTAAAGTCGCTTTGACAGGGGCTGTGTACATATTTTGGTCTATCATATGAACCCCATGATGCAGACATACTTTCCCGAAGACAGCGCCATTCACCCAGTCGATAACAAATAATGGTACCAGTTCAACTATCTACATACCAGAACTAATATTTGTCTATTCTCAGGAGAGGAGAGAGATATCCTTCCACTTTTCAACAACGTAATTTACGAGGAGAAGTCACAAATAGATTTAGAAATGAAACAAATAACAGTACTAGATGTCACATACTTTTAATTAGGAACAAGCAAAGTGCGCTAAAAATATGTAAACAGAGTTGGAACAGGAGACGGATGTAAATAAATCAATCACTTTAATAAATATTAGTGATTTGGAATACAAATACTTTTGTAAGAACGGATTAATAGTCAATAAGACAATTATTTAAGAAATTATACAAATCCCTTGTCTATTCTTTCTTTACCATTAAATAACCCAAAATTTAAATTAAAGACTTTTAGTACTTTAAATTCAAACAAGATTTTAAACAATATTTTAAATCTCGAGTTCAATTAGTTTTTACTCTTAATAACGTGGAAGCGTGAAGAAAGGTTTCTCTTTGGAGTCAATTGAAGCGCTTCGCCAGGAAACTGTGCCGCTATTGAGGTATGTGTGGGAATACGTAAATTGAAGTCCAAACTGACCGTAGGAAAACGGCCACCTTAAGAGGTAAGTCGACCGACTGAAGGTAACTGCAAAAGTTTAGATAAAATATTATTAGCAACAATGACGCATACACCTTAATGGATAAACTGAAGTAAATTGTTACGACTGAATAAAGTTTTGATACCGCACACCGCTATGCCGCTCACCAAGCGCGGTAAGCCGTCTTGGGTAGAACGATGGCGTTCCTTGGATCCAGCCGGGAGATAAGAATTGTCACAGTTTAATGAATCAATTTGGAAGATTTTCAGTAGAGGCAGTATGAAAATCTTCGATCGTACCGTTTGCACTATCCACGTTCAATTCTTTGGCATGAGTCTCTATTGAACGAACGCACGATTTATCACGGAAACCGTATCCGTCACAAATATTCACGGGGGAGTCAAATAAAGTTTTTTCGTTAGAGCTATTATTAAGAGATACCATTGAGCCCTTATTTCTAGCTCTTATGCTGCTTACTTGGCTGGAGCTATCGTGGAGTATGGGTGAATCCACTTCTCTCCCGTTGTCGGTCGGGCATTCACGAGACGGGCGCTGGAGAACACTACGCAGTTGCTCTTCCTTATTTTGTCCGATTCTTTTACAACAAAAATACTCTTTAGAAGGCGAATAACTATTTCCCTACACAATTCTAGTCCTGAAAGGTCATTGCTCCGGTGAACACTTAATTTCTCGCTTCTCCACAGTTTTATTATTCGTAGTTCTTGTGGACGCATAATTAAAGTTCTTAGCCGGGCACTCGCTGCAAAAACTCTCATTGTCCTTGCTGCTTAAGCACCGTTCCGTTCGCCGACTATCTTTTTCGGGAAGACGCGCAATTTCTCCATTACCACTGTCACGTGCCAAATACGCAGTGGAATAAAACAAATACTAAAAGTAGAATACGGGACACTAAGTAAAAGAAAATAAGCACTACGTTTTAAGTACGCACTAAAAAGATCTTTAATTCAATAACCCTAATCGGGAAAAATAATTAAAAGCAAAAACAGTTATTTTCTAACTAAGAAAATAAGAAATATATGAACAAATAAATGACAAATAAAATCAGATGGTATAATACAATTACACAGCTCGGTATTTGGTTACAAAAGAAACACAATCAATAAAGCATAACTCCTAGTAATAGCAAACAAGAATTGTCTTATGCTTCAATAACTAAAATAAATGGAAATACAAAAAGAATACACACACAATCTGTTGCTTAAAGAGAAATCTTTTTAACGGGAACCGAACGAAATTTACGCTCAGTTCTAATCGCTACACAAAAGTTTTAAGCGTCAGAAATTGTCACATATTCAAATCATCAATTTTAAAAATAAAATTCAGTCTTATTATATAGTTCAGTCCCACAGTCTTAAAATCACTGAATACGACTTAACGTCTTAGGAGTGCCTGGAAAATGGAGGAAATAAAAAATTTAACACTTGTTATGAATAGAAAATTAAAGCATTAATGACAAAACATGACGAATCCTCCTTCACACTTAGAAGACACCAGTAATATCACAAAAAAAGAAATATAACAAAGATTTGACACATTTTGGGTTACACGCGCATCTTTCCGGACAAACAATTTAAACTCCGGATTCCGTGTAGAGAAAAGATGTCACGCAAAAAAAAAACTTTTAGGCCCTACGACCTTTTCAACTATAGGCCTTTTACACACTTTTAATCGGCACGAAGAAAAACCTTTACATAGGTTTTCTCTATGTAAATAGGAATAAACGAGTACTCACAATTTATGAGCCAAATGAACTCGGAACCACGCACTGGACGATAAATTCTATGGGCGAACCACCACTCGGCCGACGCCGTCTCGCACGTATGCTGACAGTCCACGGGGGAGAACGCCGAGAAGGCGTACTCGTTCCCAACAAATGACGGTTGCGCTGTTTTCGTTATTCCGACTCTCGTGCCACATTTCTAACTCAAGCCTAGTTAGAAATAGCAAGTTGACGGGCGACAATTTTGCTCGAGGAATGGCGACGCCGTTCGCTGCGTTGTACGACGCCTCGCTCCTTCCACCGACGGACGAGCCTACCTTCGGTGTTGGCACGGGTTGCTTTCCCCGACGTAACGACGACGACTCCTTGGTAGCATTCAAACGCTCCTCTCTAAGCTCCGGAACGTTAATGTCTTTATGGCTGACATTAATCTTTCGCTGCTCCGATACCTGCCGCCTCCGCCGTTCGTCATTCGGTCCGAAATTTTTTGAAGAGCCCCCTGACTCCTGCGCTCGCTCGTTTTTATCACCGTCTCGTCCGCTGTCGCCTCTCCTCTTCTCCAGAATCGAATCTCCCGCTCCGCTCTCGCCGCGTTGAATCTCGGGAAGCCTTCTCCTCCTGAAAATCCGTGTTTTGTTACAGCGAGGTTTATTTCGCTGTAACAACCACTGTTCGCTATCGAATCTCGAGCCCATCTCCTCTCTCTTTCCACTTTTTCCCTGCTCCTTCTCCTCCCTCGTTTTTAGCCAATCGTATCGCCCGAGCGTGCTTCGTCTCACGGTACGATCGAGTGTCATCCTACTGGAAGTGACAGCGTGATCGCTCGCTTTTTATTTTTTTCTCAGACGATGTCACCTCTTTAAAATTTAAAAAACGTTTCGTTTGCTAGGTGACACTAGAAAACTACTTTTATTTCTTCACAATGAGGTACTTGTCCCATCGTTAAACAAGCTTCTCAAAACTAGTAGCATAAAATTCTTTGGGCTGCTGTCAGAACCAGGCGGTGAATTCCATTTGTACAGCTTCATCGCCGGGAAGCTGATGCTCACAGTCTTCTGGGATCAGTAGAGCATATTGCTTACACATTTAGGCAGCGAGAGTAAACTGTAAATGCCGGTTCCTACTGTAACATCCTCATGAAACTTCTTAATGTCATTCGACGGAAGCGACTAGAACTCCTCACCAAAGGCGTGTTGTTATTGCATGATAATGCGCGTTCTCATATTGTCAACAAGACAACTGAGATGCTGCGAAAGTCCAACTGAGAAGTTTTCGAGAATCCTCCGTATAGCTCTTACCTGGCTCCAAGCGACTTCCATTTGCTCGGCTTCAAACTGTACAAAGTTAATTCAACGCCTGTTTCAAACAGCAGGTCGAAGAATTTTATGGTGCTGGTTTTGAGATGCTTGTAAAACGATGCTTGCATCAATATATAGGAAGATTATGAAATGAAAGTAGCTTTCGAATCGGTGTTTTTATTTATTTTATTTCTTTATCCATTTGTAACTTACTTATTGACTTCCCCCTCGTATTAATCTTTAGATGTACATTTCGATTGCTATGCAGTCATCGTTCGGTATGAGGCAAAGAAGAATGAGCAAAGCAGGGGTATATAAACAGAAAGGGAGCCAATTATCAAGAAAGGGTTTTCTTCTGTGTGATTGGTAACAAGGAAAAATTGGAAAATAAAAACAGGGAGACAGTGGTTTGAAGACGACGGGATATATGACAGTACATATTTATCTTTCCTGTACAAGCTGAAGCTTAATCTAGTATCTTCCCTTCTGACTAGTAAGTCCAAATAAGGTAAATCCCCCCCCCCCTTTCTGTTTCTCTCTCAACCGTGAAAGAAATCGAGCTAGAAAGTGAGTTGATGTCATTGATCAAAGTGTCCAGCTGCTGACCGTTGTCAACGACGGCTAAAATATCATCCACATACCTATACCACACTTTGAGGAAATAGAGTAAGGTAGTCTTAGCCATTTGCTTGAGACGGTGGAGGTATAGGTTAGCAAGGAAAAGACAAATTGAGCAGCTGATGAGGGTACCCTTATCCATCTTCAGTATATGTTATTAAACTGGAAGTAATTAATAAAGAAACGAAGTTTGTGAGGAGCAAGAGGCCAAGGAATTTAGCTAAAGGCAAATAATGGTAGTGAAAAACTTCTGCTACGAGAAAAACACGCAATTCGAGAGCTTTACAGAAGACGAATTACGCTTCCTCCACTTTGCACCCCTCAAGGTGATTACGTGCAAACTGATCAGGCCAAAAGCCCAAATCATTGCAGATTCTCTAGAAATGCAATTTGTTACCCCAATTAACAACAATCCCGAGAGTCAACTCATGACCTTGCGTGTGGATGTTGGTGTAATCAACTTTGATGAAGTTCCGCAACATTTAACGAAGATCAAAATAGAGGCTGGGGAGATCGCTACTATCATAAGGAAACTGAAAAAGAAGAAGGCTCCGGGAAAAGACAAGGTGAACAATAACGCCCTAAAAATCTCTCGAAGAACATTCTATATGGCATCACGAATATCATAAGTGACTGCTGGAAGTTTTTCTACTTCCCGGCTCCTTGGAAGCAATCTATCGTGTCAAGTATTCCCAAGCAGGGGTAAAATCCAGCACTTCCCGCGAGCCAAAGGCCTATCAACTTGCTCCCGTAGATGTCCAAAGTTCTGGAGAAAACGATCCTCACCAGGTTCAATGGCCACTTACATCGGAAAGTTTACCCAAGATTTCCTGATGAGTATGGTGCAGATGATGAAGACCCAACTCACAACGACTTGCTGGTTGGAATACTGAAAAACTCGATGAAAATGAAATGGTACACGAAGTACACCAGAAGGCCGAGATATATTCTTGATGTCAGTTTGAAGACATTGGCAACGTTTCCTTTCCTGATTATTGTAAGATGTGACCTCCCTCCCCCAATCTTCTGACAATCGTCAATCTTATTATTTTTTCATAATGTGGAAGACCTCTAGGGTTAGTCAGGCTTCTTGCCTACTTCAGCGTCTTTCATTTGGTAGTTAGTCTGGAAGGGTGAGCCTAGTGAAATCACTGCTTCTGTCCCACTGAACAAATGTACACTCTTCGATTGTTCATTGTCGATTGTCTCATTCTTGTTTGTCTGTGTCTCCTTGACTGTAAGTATCCACAGTTTTGTTATCCTATATTTTACTTCTCAGAAGAATTGAGTCCGTTTTGGATGCCATAGGTGGACCAAGGTCCAAATATTAAGTAAAGATTTCGTTCTTTATCCAAGTATTTCCATATTTTTGTACAACCCTTTTATATATTCCGAGTTGTACAATAGCAGAATTTCTGTGCATCTCGAAGACATCTTTGCTGGCATTGAAGATTTCAATGTCAAGTACCTGAAGCCGTAACATGTTGAAATTCCTAATCGGTCGCGAATCGTCTGCCACCTAGATGCCTCGTCGATGATCTGAAAAGATCAAAATCACTGGGTGCCAGATCTGAACCTGTTTAGCCATTCAGACAAAGATTGCTGTACATATTGCACGTCTGTCCTGCCGTTATCGAGCTCAGTGCCCCAAACCAACACCTTTTTCCGTAACATAAGATTATATTTCACTCATGGAAATTTCACATTGCCGTTCAGCTTATTGGCGCTTCCACCAATTTTTCTTCGTAATATCATAGAATAGAGAGAATAAAATTAAAAGATGTCATGAATTGACGAATTCGTTCACCATATGCAATTTCTAAGGCGAATAAAATTTTATGGAAAATACAGAAGAGCCCAAAAAACGTACAAACTTCAACAAAAAAGCATAAATTCAAAGAGACATCAATAGATGACTGCACTATTTACCAAAAAGTAACTGAACACCTACACAAAATGATTGTCTGCGATTTTTGAACCGGTGACGCTATCTCTTGCGGCTATAACAACAGCCACCCTCTGGGGCATGCTGGAAACTAAGTTATGGAGGAGGATATTCATTGGAATTTTACGCCATTCTCACACAGATAAATAATGGAGGTTGGCCGCTGCTCCCGAGTCCTTATCCGGCCTCCAAAGACCGTGACTTCATAAATAAACGAAAACAACCTGAAAAACCGATAAATTTTAAATAAAAAAGATAAAATTTGACTTATTTGGCAATGAAAAATTATCATATAAATGTACTGAATAATAATTACAAGAATTTGCTTTATATCTCTGAAACAGTACTTGAACGCTGAGTGAAACTATTCCTATATTCGTGAAAGGGAGGTTCTATCCTAACAAAAAGTTAATCCTCCCGAGGAAGGTATAGGAAAGTAGCGGAAGCCCTGAGATCATCTATTTTTACCGTTTTATCTCACTTTTTAACCCCCCTCCCCAATTTTTTAAATCGAAAAATTGATTTTCTCGAACGTTGTATTTAGAAAGTGTAAAAGGGCTCTATCTTCTTTCGTTTCTCATCATTTCCAATCGTATGAAATATGACATGCCATAAGTTGCCATAATTCTAAAGACCAAGCAACTGCCACACCCATAATTTCGCCAATTTGGCCCAAACTTCATAGTAATGTTAATCTTGCTTAGAGGAATCTGCATACCGAATTTCACTCCTT
Source organism: Rhysida immarginata (assembly GCA_023313115.1). Taxonomy (NCBI): domain Eukaryota; kingdom Metazoa; phylum Arthropoda; class Chilopoda; order Scolopendromorpha; family Scolopendridae; genus Rhysida; species Rhysida immarginata. The sequence continues at coordinate 11,805,740 of JAHWFO010001074.1, forward strand.
TATATGCATAAATACGCGTAGACTTTTTGGTCCCCTCTAATTTCCGCCCCCGAATCTCCCGACCCCAGTAGGCCAACCAAACTAAATAGTGAAGGTGCACATGCCCATAGTAAGCTACATTCCGAATTTCAACCTTCTACCTCAAAAAATGCGGAAATTATGAAGGGGACGGACGGACGGATGGACAGACAGACAGACAGACGGACATTGTAAAAACAATAAGTAGCTTCATTCTTCCGCTACTTAATAATAATAATAATTACGAATGTCCCCTAACCATCGAAGAGGAGAAATAAAATAGAGAACGCATTTGCCTGTGCATCGAGCGATTTCGGATGCCGACATCGAGGCGAATAACCAACTGCGATATGTGTCTTATAAAGTTTCTGATATCATAACTAGTCTACGGAAATATGACAAAACCATCCATCATTGTCCCCCCCCCCTTCTTGACCACAGCCATGTGACGTTTGGGAATATTCAAAAAACATCGTAATAGGTCACCATTGTCAAGAAACTTGGACGATTTAAAAACTCGAATAGTAACAACAATGGGAGCTGTAACGACTAATATGCTGGAGGAAGTGTGGGAGGAGTTTGAAAGGCACATCAACCCTTTGTGGATCCCAAGACCTAATTACGTATGCTATAAAAGACAGGATTTTTACGCCGAATTGCATGTTATTAAATTGTAATTATATTCTTGGGTCCCGTCCCCTTAGTATTTTTAAACGAATCCTTAAATACCTCCTTTATTTCATATAAAGTAAAATATTTTTTGACGTTTTATTATTAAATTAACTTAATAAATGTATCTTAGTTCGTTTTAGATGTTACCATGACATTATCATTTGGGTTTCTTTCATTCGCCTCCGTGTCTCAGTGATTTTCTTCTTTCCCCGAAGCCTTCCAATTAGAGGAAAAAGCAATTTAATTTCTGTTCTTTTCCATTAGGTGGACATGGATAAAAATGTGATCTCACTCTAATCGGAGGTGACTCCTAACGTTACGTACTCCCCTAGCTTAAATTGACTCGACGTCTCTCCCTAACAAAGATTCAAAGTCTGGAAATGATTATGAAGGTAAAAAAATATGTTTTCTTCATTAGTGCTCTCATTATTTAAGTCATTTCATTATTCTATGCAATATGATCCTGTCAAGTTGCTACCTTCATTATTTCGTACTTAGTTGACTATCATGGTTTAACGATCAAAACAATCGTTATTTTTCCACATTACCTCCATTTTTTACGGTGTATTCAAATGAAAGGTATGGAACCAAATCTCTTGTAAACACTTCAGTTTTTCTTTATTTCCTCTAGCAGTCGAATCGACGATCCCTAACGAACAAGATTTTTTTTCATTCCTTGTTCTTTCCTATCTTGGTCCGCTGGGGTAAAGTGAGACTGTGGAGTTCCGCTCCGCTCGAGTTTCACTGCCTGATTAGGAGAGCAATAGAAAAAAAGAGAGAGAGGTTTCTCTTAGTGGGTGTTTTGGTGTTCTTGTATCCGCCAGTACGTCGGAGTAAGGGGGGGGGGGGACGCTGCCACCGTGCCTTGATTAAACACGGGTTGATCATGTTTCTTCCTGGCTAAGGATTCGACTTTCATTTCTTGAGCAATCTCTTAGCAATGCAGTGCAAGAAATACAAGAACCGAGAAGAAAGTGGGTGAAAGAAAGTTCCCTAAGTGGACGGGTGCGTGGGAGGTCGATCGCAATCAATTTCATCGGACGCCACCTGATCACATTCGTTCGGGAATCCTTAGAGAAATTGCGTTTACGCAATTTTGATGTTTTCTGTGGCCGGTCAAGGCATTACAAAAAATAGATAGATGGCTATTTCCTTGGTGTCCGACATTGCTTCAAATACAACGGCAAATTAAATTACCTGACAGAACAAATTATTACTGTCCAAAGAGGAAGGGTTTCTCCCTTAAAAATTGTTAATAAGTGAATTTTAATAGAGAAGTACAAACAAGTCTTTTGATTTGGCTTATTGAGGTTTCAGAGCGCGTCAATTGCTAGAGACAGTTGCGCCATTTTTTTGTTAAACTAACACATAGGTATACAATTTTAAAAAGCAATTGAAATCTTCAGAATCAAAGACGAATAATCAAAACAGGTGAGAGGAACAATAAGCCACAATGAAGCAAATGAGCCGTAATTGACGTTCCACGATGTCCAGAATCCTCGATAGGAATTCTGTGGATCTGGCTGGCAGAGGATATCAACATTCCAAAGCATTCCTGGGAGTGGGGAGGCATTGTAATGATTTTGCACATATAACGATACTTGGAGAAAGTAATAGTATATCGAATTTGGAGTTATCAAATAGGTACGAGGCGGTATGAAAAATTGCTGGATAGCTTTGTTTAAAAAAAACGTAATTTATTTACCTAAGTTAGAACACAGTCTTCGAATAGTCACCTTGCGTATTCTTGCCATTTCTGGAATACGGCCTCGAAGTCATCTTTTATATGCGATAACCTTTTGCGATTCGTGCCGAATCTTCGCAACGGTTTTAAAACAGCGACCTTTCAGCTGGGCGTTAATCTTCGGGAAAAGGAAGAAGTCCGCAGTTGCTAAATCTAGCGGTAGGGCGAGTGCGAAAGCGATTACATGTGCTTGGCGAGAAACTCACGAACGAGAAGTGCTTGGTGACAGGGTGCATTATCGTCGTGGAGTATCCAATTCTTCTCGCGCCACAGATTTTTTCGCCTTCGTCGAGTTTGTCCCTCAAACGCCTCAGAACGTTGCTGTAAATTCGGCTGACGGTTTGACGTTGGGGGATGTCCACGCTCTTGATTGTGCTACGGCCCTGTCTCGCTTTCTTCGGTTTTGGAGTATCATGGACTCTTCCACTGCTCTTCCATTCAATGTCTTTGTGATCGATTTGCAAATTTAACGCAAAATATCACGTTGGCTTTTTCTTCCAACTTGATGCCCATCACGTAATCGCAGGCTAGCAGACACGCGTGATCACAAAATAACCCCATCAATTTAATAATTACCTATGTATTATACAAATAGTTCACTTGGCACACTACCTCATCAGGGTTACAGCTTATTACAGTGCGCCCCGAAAGTGTAAATAATTAAATAATCAAAGTAATCAGTCAGAAAAATTTATTAATTTATAATTTGCGTAATCAATTTTTTATCATCGCTATAAATTTCTTTTAAACGTCCCACCAAAATGTCGTTTGATTGACTATATGATAAAATTTCTGTCTCATAATATAAATAAACAAAACTTGGATGAAGACAATTTGGCAATGTTTGAGATTCTGTTGAAGCCAAAAATGCCCACTCCATAAAGTCCTTCTCCTCTTTGTTATCTAATATAAAAACTTTGATCTTGGGTTCGAAATCATGCTAGTAACGCTTTTCCCCATCAGGACCATCCAATTAAGCCTCTTTTCCGTGATATCTATGATGATATCCATTCGTCAGTACAAGGCATGTGTTTTTTTTTTTGCCCATTGCAGTCGTATTACAGTCAGTGGTGTTTCCTGATCATTGACTTATATTCCATGTTACTCTTCATTTGCAGTCTCCTGTGGATGGTGCTTTTGGGGAGTTGATGTTTAATTCTCGTTGGATTCACCGAACTGACGTTCCTTGCTGAGCAGCTAATCGGAAGATTTGCCTATCATCTCTTGAAGTTGTAGACATCGGTTGGCCTGAACGTCGTTTTTTAGGCTCGGAACGAACTTATCTTAAGATTGAATAAATGACAGCAACACTTCTACCAATATTCTTTGCAATTTCTACAATACTTACTCCTTCACTTTTGCATTTCCAAATTTCTGCCACTTTAATATAAGTCAATTGATGTGATCATGGGATTTTTTGGTTGGTAATAGAAACACCCCGAAATGCATAATAAGCTCTCCCGGAAATTTGCATGTTATTTTTTTAATCAAAATAAAATTTTTATATCCAAGTTGTGCAATTATTTATATTTATTGTCAGTCTTTGAGAAAAATCAATAAAATTTTAAAGAATTTCTTCATAAAATAAAACGACATTTAGGCGGGACGTTTATATGAAGGTATAGGTTTGATCAAAAACTGATTAAGTTAATTATAAATTGAAAAATATTTTCTGACTGATTACTTAGATTATTTTTACTTTTGGGACACTCTATGTTATCAAACTCTAATACGATGCTGTTACTGCGTGCTTTCTTCTGTTGGCACGCTACAGAGCTATTCCGGTAGCTTTTTGATGCCACCTCTTTGTATGGGTTGCGTATGCTCAAATTTTTTTCGTTTTCGCGGTTTATTTTGAAAGAAACAAAATGTTGCACTCTCTTATTTTGCAAGCATCTATAGTAGCTTCAGATGAGTAACATATTTCAATATGGTGGAAATCTGTGACATACTTGTTCGAGAAATTCCCTTGCAAGTTCAGATTACAACAAAATTGGTTTGACGCGTAAAACCATCGTAAAGGCGACATCGTTCACAATCACCGTCTGCGAAAACGCGACATCTCTTAAAATCGCCTCGCCAGAAAATAGGGACGCGAGAAAATCGGAGGCAGTTCACAATTAACGTTCGTCATGCGTTCTTATTTGTGAATGGCTGAATAATGAATCAATCATGCGGACGATAAGTTGCTGTACTGGGTTATTTTTTTCGACATTATTAAAGAGTAAAAATTGAAACGAGTCGAAGAATTGACTCCGCTCTCTCATTGGTGGGGGACACAATTAGGTTTATAAGAAGTTTTAAAAAATAAAATATCTTTATCAGCACTTGCATCCTTGAACTACACATAAATTTAGATTAAATAACAGATCATGGCCGTACCCAGAATTTTAAATCGGGGCTGAAGCAAAGCCACCATGTTCTCTAGGTGGCGTTGGCTGAAGGGGATTGGCTCAATTCTTCTAACAGAATTAGTTGGCAAGGTGGTCGAATTCGGGGGCTCCAGCCCCTCCCCCTCCTGTATGGCCATGTAACAGATCAAAAACTATCTGTATAAGTTTAAAAGATTCAGCAAAAATTTGAAAACATAACTTTAACAATTTTTATAAGTTTTTCATTCACGACAGTAAGGCGCACGACGTCACTGGCGCATGCGCTGTTCTGCTTCTGGAGGGCAAAGCGCAGAGAAAGATTGGTTAACCAATGCATCGCAAGCGCTAGCGTTATGTCTAACAACGACAAAAATACGTTTGTTTTTCAAGAGAAAGATTTAATAAAACTAAAGAAGGCAAGGAAGAACAAAATAGACATTCAAAAAATGTACAAAACTGATTCTAATTAAAAAAATATTGGAGTTAAAAAAAAGAAAACATGATTGCAACCAGGGAGTAGAGAGTAGATAATGCTGCTGTCATTCATCTCCAGATATCGGCCTTCGGTGGCTCAGTGGTTGCGTGATCGCCTCTGATGCCCAAGGACGCGGGTTCGATACTGGCCGAGGAAGACGAGGATTTATTCAGGGGGAAAAATCCTGAGATCACGCACTTCCTTCGGAAGGGAAGTAAAACCGTTGGTTCCGTGTAGTCGTTCGCCGGCTGCACATTAAAGAACCCTTGCGAGGCAAAATATACGGCCTCTCTAACGCCGTCCTGAAATGACCACAGCAGTTGAAAAGGACGTTAATATCAAACAAAACAAACCAAACCAAACCAAATCAATCATCTCCAGATAGGGGGTGGTCGTGGCCTAGTTGTCTCACTGATCAGTTCTTGGTTCGGTGAAGTTAAGCAACCTTTGGAGCGGCCAGCCACTGGTTGAGTGACTGCCACTGGATGTATTACTTTTGGGGCCAGAATCGAGGTAACACATTTATGTGAGACCCGTGCACTGGACCAAAGCTGGATGCCCAGTAGCTGGGGGATTGCCACTAGCTGGTGCCCTACCAATTATTTCTGTCTTTATATCCCCTTCGTGCTTCGTAAAGCCATCCGTCCCGGCTGCTCCTGTCATCTCGTAGCAGTCGTTATGTATCACTGTGATGGCGCAGAATTCCCTCGTAGAAGTAGAACTCTCAAGATATTAGTATCAATGATGAAGTACTCAATGATCAGAAAGTAAATAAGCTGCCTAATTTATAGAATTATAGACATTTATAAATACTTCCGTAATGATAATGCTTCCACATTCAAGGCATCTGATGAGGCGTTAAGCATATTGATGCAGGAGATGTGCACGATTACAAGTTTTTCAAGGTGAGAGAATCAGTTTTTTGTTTTATATTAAGTAGATTAGTGCAATAACATTAATTAATAATACATTTAAAGAATAAAAATATTTTACTGGTGTTTATTTGTGAGAAATCTAAAAAAAAACAAACTTAGTTTTCTGCTTTATTAGCTGCATTTTGCAGTTTTTAATTTTCTTGCCCTCCGGAAGTTCTATTGCGCATGCGCGTATCTCATTATCATGTTAACGTGAAATCGTCTATTAGAGATTAAAAAGTTAGTTAAAACAGATGGTCACTTTCAGTATGAATAATTTCAATGTCTTTCTTGTGAATTTTTAACATTTCCTTTCTAAGAAATTTCTCTGCCTCTGTAGGTCTACGTAAAGATACAGCATTAGTATTCTTCGATTTTCCTGTTGATCTAATCAGCATAGATCAATCGATGCTGGGTCAGCTTTTTTTTTTTATTAGCGGATTCCTTTTGTGATTAGCTCTATTGCACATAATTAGCAAAAAACCATGTTTTTCAATGATTTTAATGATTCAAAATTTCAATGATTTTTCAAAGCTTGATGGAGAAGATGAACATGAAAACAAATTTTACAAATCATTAATTTAATAATTTCGTATTTAAATCAAATTTTTTATTGTTACAGTACCGTGTTTACAATAATTAGATATCAACTAATTAAAATTCTACCTCCCCCAAGGGGGGAGTTCATTTTTTTGGATTTAATAATTGTGGTAAAAGAAGAGATTTTTTTTTGATATTTTTGAAAAAGAAGCACAGGGAAACAATTTGTCTGTTTGTCTCATTATTTCTTTAAAACACCGATGTGGAGAGCACAATATATAATTAATAAAAAGTATGAAGCAATTATGCTCTCATATATACCGGGTGTCCCAAAAATGACTGATGGTTTTGAAAATTAATAAAAAAAAAGACGGAATGCGATAGATATATATCGTTTGCAGCCTTATGCTTAGGAAATCAGGGAATTTTATCCCACCAAATTTCAAATTTAGTTAACATTCTCATCCACAGGTCGCGCTGAAAACTATGAAAAAATAAAAACCGGTATGAAAATGTTGCAAGGACTGTTGCAAAAACCCATTTTGGTAGAGCGGACTTGCAATCTCAACAGCACACGCTATCAGCTTGACGACGAGCTAAAATACTTCGTTTTAACTATACCTGTTACAGATCGCCTGCAGCGCCATCTCTTAGTAGAAATCTTAACTAAATTTGAAATTTGGTGGGATAAATTTCTCTGATTTCCTAAGCATAAGGCTGCAAACGATACATATCTATCGCATTCCGTCTTTTTCTTATTGATTTTCAAAATCCATCAGTCATTTTTGGGACACCCGGTACATACATAAATAAATATCCAAAAAAATATTATTAATCAAGTAAAAGTTAAAAGTTTCCAGAACAGGAAAATGTATTACGACTATATGTGTTTTAAATAGTATGTTTTTTCGCCAAAGGAGGATCAGCGACGTAAGTTTTCTTAAATTACTAGCAGAGATTAACGATTACATAGTAATCATTAATTTGTGGCACTAGATAGGAAGCCAGCGAAGCAGGGTTTCCCCTGTCTGGTACTTTAGGTTTACCACCAATCAGAAAGCGGAATAAATTCTTCGTCTGCTCGCATGTCAAGTTAAAGTATGTGCTGGAATGCAATGGCGGACTGACGGACAGCATCGGTGATCGGCTTGCTCGCTGTGCATTATAGGTCTCACACCCGATTGGTGGCCTTTTTCAAAAATCGCCTGAAATTCCAACACAATTGAAATTTCAGTAAACGCCTGGGGGACGCCTGAAAAAACGCAGAGTTCAAAACGGTGAATGTGAATTGACCACGTTTTTTGAGACGAGCGAGAAACGCTTCCGATTCCAAAACGCCAGCGATAAACGGCGAATGTGAACCGGCCTTTAGATATAAATAAGTGATATATACAGGTATCCTTCCTCATTTTACGCATTTTTGCTACAACGCGAATTAAAATAGGTATATAATAATTACAACAAAATGTGAGAGCTGTCACACTTTTATAAACTATTTTTCCGACTTAACATAATTAATGTTTGAACGTCAGAAGAACTATGACTACCAATCGTTTTTCAACGTTTTGTGTAATCCTGCTGCGAGAATTTACAAATCATTGGGACTAAAAAATACAATACAGTTTTCTAAGAAATTATAAATTTTAATAAGAGACACTTTGAAATTACAATCATGTTGAAGCCTTGAGTTGAGTATCGTTAACCCGGGAAATCGGCATTAATTACAAGATCAAGCTATGTTGAAGAAGAACAATACGGGCGTGGAGTTGATATAATATCTTCACTTGTTCAGGAATTGAAGCGTACCTGTTGAAAAATAAGCCGATCACGTGATAATTATGCGTTTGGAGGAGTTCAGAGCAGAGCACTTCTAACCAATGGGAAACAACTGAATCACCAAATTTTGAAAAGAAGTGAGGAACGAGGCAGATGGATGTAGATGCTGGCATGAAGCGGTTGATCGTAGCGGTTTGCAAGAGCCAAATGAACGGAGGAGAAGATCCTATATGCAGCGAGCCAAATTCAAAGCTGAGGCACAGTAAAGAGTTAACCGGATCCTGCCTAAAGAACTGATGAATTAATGAAGTTATTTAAGTGGAGGTTGAGGAAATCACTTTTGCTCTAGATTATTCTAAGTCCATGTATATATTCAGTTTTACATGAATATTGAATAAAATATTATTATTGATCATTTTTGTGTGAAGAGTTGGGGTGTAGCTGGAGAAGAACCCCTACGCGACGCGTACGCCATTGACACCGAAGACGACCAGTCACTTTCCCATCGACGGAACGGTAATCTCCTTTTTCCATTCAGTTTCCAAAAACTTGAACCAGCAATCCATTATATATAATGAAGTAATATTTAAAGTTAACACATATATGATTGTATACTTTTATAAAGATTTATAGTAAATTTTATTTAAGTGTTTAACTTAGGGCTGTCCAAATCGTGCCCGTCGCCCGCGTGCAACATAAAAAGCTCACGGCCAAAGCCGAGGAGATAGTCCAAAACTCAGGAAGGGAGTGCGTATAGTTTTTCCTAAGCAGTGTTGCCAGACTTTAGGAGGTGATTCCATTAAATGAGGCATTATTTCTTTTGTTACTGATGCTTGTTTTTCGTCTCGCATAACATGGCGCACATTCCGAAAAAGCATAAAATCACTGAACCAGTATTTAAACCGGAGTGGGAGAATCTGTTTTTTTTTAATTGTTCACGGATCGGATTCTAAATGCTTAATATGCAATCGTGTCCTATCGGGAAAAAGAAAATACAATTCTGCCTGACATCGAGAAAATTGTCACATTAAAACGAAGGAAATAAAACGGTAAGCTGCTTTTTTTTTTTTTTTTTTACAGTGTCGAATTGATAATTAGCAACTCGATTTTAAGGAACTAATCAAAGTAATGTGCAATTGGGGGGGGGGGTGGGGAAGAAGATTACCCGCGGACAGATTTATGAAAATATGGATAATCTACGCTCCCTTCCATTTACTCTCTAAGTACGGCCCTGCTGAGAAGTTTATCCTGATCCCTAAACAGACCACAACTGAAATTCATTACTTTTATAGGGACAGAAGGATGCTTTGGGTTGGCCGGGTAGTGATGTAAGCTCCTCATAACTCATTACATATTTTGGTTAAATCCCCGGACCCCACAAGAAGATGGGGAAATTATTGGAGTATTTCGTAAAGCAAACATTATGGGAAAAATAGGCAATTGTGATCAAAATTATTATTATTTTTAAAATGGGTTAGATTATCGATAACTTTGGCACTGATTCCTCGAGGGAATATTGCGCCAAACTTAGGGACAAACACAAACATCCATACACTCGCCGGGATTCGAATCCGCGACTCTCCGGTTCCGAGAGCGAAAAGATCTGCTAAGTGTATTCTCATTTAGATGTTTAGTAATTTACCTAATTATGCACCTAGATTAAATTGCAGTTCATGTCTTTTAAATAATAGCTTTCGAGTGACCGAGGGAGAGAGAGCGAGACATATAGAAGCTTTCCTATTTTGTTTAAAAGGGATGTATGTTGAAGCTGTTGCTTCATTACAGCGTTTCCATTAAGTATTATCTCTGGCCGTTTTCTTTTCGTGGGGAAAATTGGATATAATGGACTCCAGCCTGCCTGATAAGATTAGAAACGAGAAGAAAAGGTAAAGTATAGATTTCTCAGCTTTTGTCTCTTTTCGGTTGAAGGTATTCAAGTTTCGCTTGCCGATTAGGAGGAAAGGAGATTAGGACGCTTCTCTCTTTTTCTCTCTGTTTCAGCTGATAACGAGAATTTCCTCGCAAATTCCCATGCAAAATGTAAACTTTCTATTGCTAAATCGGGAGAAAGAAGACACGAGATTTGCTGGAGTTTATTCGTTACACATGTGTTTAGCTCATTGTTAAGTAATCATCAGTTTGTCATAATATTACCAAAAGAAAACCTAAATTCGTTTATTAAACAATTTCCTTTTAGTGTCAGGATGACATGCTCTTTTGGAAACCTTAACTTTAAATCTTTATTATCCTAGTTGCGTTCGAGAAATCGTAGGGTATACAGAGAGAAAAATAATACATGTGCTATCCAGTGTACACTGAGTGAGCATATTATTATGACCACCTGACTGTTTATGCAAATGCGTGCACGGACGTCGCCACAATGTTGCTAGCGGGCCGGACCAATATAAAAAGGGAAGCTGAGTGTCGTCGACAACAGTAGACGTGTTCCTTTCTTCAACTATGGGTAAACGACGCGATTTAATAGCCTTCGAACGAGGGATGATTGTAGGTGCTCGGAGCTATGGAGCGACTATCAGCGAAACAGCAGCATTCGTGGGGTGCTCAAGAGCAGCCGTCGTTAAAGTATTTAAAGACTGGACGGTTAGCCGGAAGACGGGGTCTGAACGCTCGCGTTGTGGCCGCCCGCGGATGGTTTATGATCGGACAGAACGGAGACTGTCACGACTGGTAAAGGATAACAGAAGGTCAACTGTGCATCAAATCCCTGCTAACCTTAATCAGGGGTCCTCCAAAACGGTCTCTGAATGCACTGTCCGCCGCACACTGCATCGCATGGGATACGGAAGCCGAAGACCTGTCCGCACACCTTTGCTGTCAGCAGCCAACAAGCGGAAACGACTGCAATTCGCTCAGGAGCAACACGTATTAACGGACCCAACGCATGCCAGGAAAACATTCCCCAGACCATAACACTGCCCGCACTGGCTTGAAGAGTTGTACTCATGCATGCGGGGTCCATGCTTTCGTGCTGTTTCCGCCAGATTCTCACGCGGCCTTCTGCATGATGTAACTGGAATCGTGACTCGTCAGACCACATGATTTGTATCCACTGCTCGATAGTCCAGTCCTTGTGCTCCTGGACTATCGACGATCAAGTCCACCCTGTCATGTTGATGGAGTACCCCAATGGAGATGGCTACTTCCAGCAAGACAATGCGCCAAGCCACAGAGCTCGTATTGTGCAGGAGTGGTTCCAGGAACATGAGGGGGACTTTACCTTACTTCGGTGGCCCCCACAATCCCCAGATCTCACTCCAATTGAGCATTTGTGGGACGAAGTCGAACGAGCCATCAGACGGCTGGAACCACCACCGTCCAATCTAGCACAACTAGACAGTGCTATCCATCAGGCATGGTGTCAGATTCCTCCCACCACCTTCCAACATCTCGTGGAATGCATGCCACGAAGAATAAGCGCAGTATTAAAGGCAAAAGGTGGCCCAACGAGATACTGACAGGGTGGTCATAATAATATGCTCACCCAGTGTATAATAAGTTATGAGCATTTTCATTTCTAACTATTCCGCTTCTTTGCAATTCTTCTTCACTTATTGATAAATGCTTTCGATTTGAAATAACTATTTGCTCACCAATTTTTCAGCGGTAAAATGAATTTTTTAATCTTAATTCATTCCGATAAGGTATTGATGAGATCATAAGCGAATTAATTTTCTTTTAGAAAATTGCGCTAAATAATCCAATTTTTGCCTTTCTTCCAAAAATAGTATAACAAGCGGAAGTTTTTCGACTACTTCAAAAACTGATGAATTCCAAGTACCACTTGAAAATCTTATTTGAGTTTTATCTTGGCAAAATACAAGTAAAAGGATCATAACGGATATACATCTGGCTACTAGTAAATTATATGGTTTAATATGTTTGAAAACTCTCAACGCAAGATCTTAGATACGTTGATAATGTTGTGTGTTTTCCTGAATGTTTTAATTACCTTGCTACTTGAACTATAGATAACGGTGGCATTGACTCAATTACAGAGAATAGCACAGTGATAAGGGGAAGAAAATTTCCTTTTTAAAAAAAAAATTATGGAAGAGGCGAATTTTTATTTATTAATAACATTAAGTAAAGAAAAATGTGTTCATTTATTAACTGCCTAGGCTAATTAAATTAATTTCTTGGAATAAAGGTATTTGATTTTGTCGTCAATAAAACGGTAGAGTAATAAAAAAGTTAAGACCGTAAAGATCACGGGCTTCCTTAAACCACATGTTTTTTTATTAATTAAATCTGTTTTTGTTATAAGAATGATTAATATGTTGACAGAAATACCGGATGTTGTACATTCATATTCCTGGATATACAGCTGTTTTCTTTTGTAAATACAGGGTGAGTTAAAAGTCGCGCACATCCAAGTTTAGCTGCCCGTAAAAATACTAGTTTGAGAATTTAAATGAAAGTAAAGTATCACAGAGATTAGTTGTAATGTTGGCTTTTATTTTTAGCAGACAAACATTATTTTTAGATGTTGGAAATGACGTCCGTTTTACCAGACAAACTTTAGGTGTTACAATAAATGTTCGAAATGATGTCCTCTTTCGAATTAGGGATTGTGGCCCCCTCGCTAGCCAGAGTTATCACCCCCTGATTTCTTTCTATGGGGTTATCTGAAAAATATGGTTTATGTGAATAGTACTTACGAGTTTGCTGAACTGAAAAGGAATATCACACAACAGCCATTTCTAACATCAATACTGTCATGCTTCGCAGAATCTCACGAAATCTGGTAAATATAATTAAAATTTAAAAATACAGATATACATTTGAATATCACTATCCATAAGATTAAGGGTAGCAGGGGTTCATAGATGACATAGGGAAATTATAGCATCGGGAAGACAAAATTGAAGCGAAGTTGTGGCATTAGATTCGCTGCATCTAGGAGAAAGCCACCGCCCGAAATCTCAGGTCTATCTCATTTCTTTTGCAATAAGAAATTGCAAATTTATTTCGGTATCCGCGAGACCATAAAGAACGAAGACACGAATGATTATTGTAGATAATCAGTAGATAGAAATAAACTGAAATGAAAACCTAATCAGAACTTCTTGAATTACATTGAATATTGATCATTAAAAATTGAATTCGAGGCGCAGGAGTAACCTCTATGATTGCTTTAAATGTGAAGTCGGAAGATTTTTTTTTAAAGCACCGATGCCACGCAGTGCATATAATGATCAACGACGAAACTGTAGATCGCCTAATGACCAATTGCGCAGAATTGCACATACTGAACATAAAGAAGAAGAACGATTTGCAAACGTTATTCTGTATAATTTTGTAAAAAAAAAAATATATATATCTATATGGCTTTTAGAAACCGACTATTGAAGCCTCGTGAAAACGAGAAGGTCATATTTTATCAGATTCAAAATATATAAAGAAAGGAATAGATTGATTTATAGATATGACAGAATGGATAAATAAAATGAAATAAAACATCGAAGTTTTTACATTTAAATAGAACTCAACCATATCATCAGCTGGAATTACAGTTGTGAAACAATAGCAAAGGAATATCATCGAAAATTTTATAGCTACTCGCCACAACGTTACTTTTGCAAGACCCGCCTATTCCGAACGTTTGCATTTAATGGCAATATCGGCAGGAATCATCACTATGATTGAAACATTCACAGAAGAATATATGGATTGATAAAAATTGTTTTAAAACGAAAGACCAACTCTAAATGTTAAAATAGGACCCCTTTAAAAGTTTCCCAGCAACTTCATGTCAGAAACTTCATGTTTATTGAAATTGTTATTCGCAATTATAAATCACTGATAGATCGTTGACAATCCTTTTTAGTTGACAGAAATAGAATAATTAATAATAAAACAGAAGAAAGAACTCGCATATTAATGAATTAAAAAAGTTTCTTCCTAATTGATTAAAGCTCTATAACTTAAAACAGCTAAATTATAAAGATGAAAGTCGATTAAATATATTAAACCAATTAAATTAATTAATAATTTTTGATACTAAAATTTAAAAATACCTTATCAAATCATCCACCAGTATAAATTTTCAAAGATATTTCCATTAATTTAGAAATTTCCATTAATTTAAAAATATAATCAAGATCTTCTAGAGATAATGATTAAGCGATACGTAAAATAGCCTCCAATGATTTTATGAATAAGAATTTGCTGTCCCTTTAAGAAACATGCACGAATTGTAATAATTTTTCTTTGCTTCATGAAAATATAAATAGAACAAAAAATTTTCTTGCATGAAAATTTTCCAGAAAGACTCAACAGATGTCAGCAGAGTTTCCATTGACTCGATGGCCCTTCTGCTACATAAAAATTCTTATTCGAGCCGATTGATTAGTTTTGAGCACAGAAAGACTCGATTTTTTAAAATAAATCTTCCGAATAATAAAAATCATTAGAAGTTAATTAAATAAGAAAATATTTTATACTTAAGTAATTAACTATTATAATTAAGCTTATTGTCTTTAATAATGAATTGAAAAATTATTTTAAGTTTTAAACAATATGTCTGTTTATTATTATCTTAAATATCCACTCCACTAGGTCTACTTGACTAGGCCTATTAGATTTATGACAGTCTTTGTGTCAAATTATAAAGGGTTTAAAAGAAATGAAATGATCTATTTTTATACAAAAATGCATATACAGGGTGAGGCATTTATCTTGAGACAACTGAATATCTCGGAAACTAAGCATTGTACGAAAAAGTGTCCAAAATCAAAAGTGAATTATTCGCGGGGGAAATTCATTAGTTAAAAAATTACCCCCCCCCCCTTGTAAGGGGGGCTGGGGGGAGGGGGTAACTTTAAAATCTTAAATATGAACCCTTATTTTTAATGGTATATTCCGATTGTACACAATATTCGAGAAATGTTTTATTCTTGGCGTTTTTTCAATTGATCCAACCGTTTAGGAGATAGAGGCCCTGAAAGTGTGGAACTTTTAAACGTGCAATTCACCCGTTTGGCCCATAGAAATCGGATTGCTGCTCGCACCTCAAGTTTGGAGTGGACATCCAGTTGACGTGCCATTGCTTTTAGCCCGCTAGTCACACAAAACACGACGGGAAACCACAGCAACCGTCCTATCCGACGTCTGCGCAGTTAATGTCCCTTTCCCAATTTTTGAACCCAATTTTATCGATGAAGACAAAGAGATAGAGAGTGGGTCTTATAGACATTCCTATTCTACTTTTTAATGGTCTTTAAGAATCCGAAGTCAAAATTTCAAAAATCCAATATTTTTCAATACACACGCACAGACTGCTGCCTCCTAAAGTTTACTTGTGCACTAAAAAATTTTGAATTTTTGAAATTCTGAATTTGGATTCTTAAAGACCATTAAAAAGTAGAATAAAATTGGGTTCAAAACTTCCACACTTTCAGGACCTCTATCTCCTAAACGGTTGGATGAATTGAAAAAACACCAAGAATAAAACATTTCTCGAATTTATTTATGAATTTGGGATCCAATACATCCATCCAGGGCCTGTATGGCCAGAGGCCGACGAGTTGGTTCCCTGGATGGATTTGGATTCACGACTGCTGTATGATGGTCGCAGCAGCCGGGGGGGGGGGGTGAAGATTGACTATCACTGATGGTTGCCAATCCAGTAACTAGCCGTGCCTGATGTAGCTTAACTTCGCAGAAGTTGTGTTCAGTGAAAGCCCACCAGGCCACGGCCTCCCCAGTTCCATATTGTGTACAATCTGAATATATCATTAAAAATAGGGGTTCCTATTTAAGATTTCAAAGTTACCCCCCTCACAAGGGGAGGGGGGGAATTTTTTAGCTAATGAATTTCCCCCGCGAAATAATTCACTTTTGATTTTGGACATTTTTTCGTACAATGCTTAGTTTCCGAGATATTCAGTTGTCTCAAGATAAATGCCTCACCCTGTATAATATTGTGTAATGTCAAAGTAAATTTTTAAAAATTCTGCTACTCTATATTAAACACTCTCCTTCAGAAATTAGATAATTGGTTATACACTGAGTGACAATTTATTAGAGACACCATACAAATAACGAGTAGGATCATTTTTAGCTCTGACCATAACCGTAATTCTTCAAGGCATAGACTCTAGAATGAGTTGGAATCGTTTTTTCAGGAATATTTGCCCACGCAGCTCTTAGTTGATTGAAATTGGATGGCATTTGTGAGCTTCGAATGGATCTTTCCATCTCGTTCTCATAAGTGTTCTTTCGGACTGAGATTAACAGTGCATTACATGGAAATCAATATTATCTTCACTGAACCAGTCTGAAACCAATCGACCACTTTCATTTCCTTTTGAAAGTGACCATCTGCGTTACAAAAGGGCAGAGGGTCTGCCACAATATTGAGGGGATGGTCGCAGTGCTATTAGATCAAGCGTGATCCAGGAGAAAATTCCCCAAACCATTATTCAATCTCTCTCCGCCTATGAGGTTGCCATATTTGGCATGACGGTCTACAGTTTGCACTCTCGTCCAGTCATCAGCATAGTGGAAAAGGAAAAAAGACTCATTGGATCAAGCTATTTTTTTCAACTTATCAAGTGAATAATTTCGATTCTTCTTGGCCCACAGCAGAGCGAGATTTCTTATTTTTCTGTGTTAGCAATTTATTCTAGATGTTATTACCGCAAGATACGTCGTATTGTGCTTCCGGATACGATTTTTTCTGCGCCTTTCTGTGGCGTAGACGATACATTTCAATCGGTTGTTAACTATTTCATACAAATCGTTTTTCCGTCCATGGTTGTGGTTATCTCTAATTGTCATTCTGTGAATATCCTAGATACTATTGCACTTGAAAAGTCGAGGATGTTAGCCGTTTTCGCAACGTTCGAATCGGCTCTTCTTGTGCCTACGATTATGCCACGTTTAAGTCCTTTGCTGTTACGTCACCTTGATTGGCATACGAACGCACCAAGTTCAAAAAATAGTGTCTTTAATAAAGTGATCGCTCAGTTTAGATAACCTTGCAATCTTTATGTTGTCAGGTATGCGAAGAATATTGAGTTAACGTTATTTGTTAGAAGTCTGAATAATATTATTAATGCTTATCTTTCCTTTCCTTATCAAAGCAGTTAGACTATATAAATCGACTGTCGAAAAAAGAATTTAAAAGGAAAATTGTACTAATTCCCATATGCCACTTTTAAAGATAGCATTTTCTTTACAAGGGTGGAACATAAATTCCCGTATATGTTTGGAGATGGCACAATAGTCATATGAAATAGTGGCCTTTCCTGGTAGGAATTATGAACGCTGATCATATGAAATAGTGGTCTTTCCTGGTAGGAATTATGAACGCTGATGCCTAATTAAAGAATATCAATAGGCAGAGTTCTTGATTTTTTCGTAGTTGTAAGTAAAGTTTTATTCGACAAAATATAATAATTCAAGATAACATTGTTTATATGCATTTAAAGCAATATGGGAAGATTGATATATTGACAGCTCAAAATTATAGATTCAGAGAGTAAGGCAAAAGGAAGGAGTAAGAGATTCAGAGCGCAGATAGACAAAACTTTCATTAAACAAACGAAACCCCCTAGAGTGCAATTGTAAATAAAGTTAAAATCGAGGAAAACAGTTTGGGAAAGGTGATTAATGTCTCAAATACCTAAAGCACATCTTACTTAGGATGGAGTAAAGTTGGTTGGTTTGGTTTATTTGGTATTAACGTCCTTTTCAACTGCCATGGTCATTTCAGGACGGCGTTATAGGGGCCGCAAATTTTGCCTTGCAAGGGTTCTTTAACGTGCAGCCGGCAAACGACTACACGGGACCAACGGCTTTACTTCCCTTCCGAAGGAAGTGCGTGATCTCAGGATTAAACCCGCGTCCTCGGGCATCAGGGGCGATCACGCTACCACTGAGCCACCGAGGCCGATTGAAGTAAAGTAGCTGAAAATATAAGCTATATTGCAAACATGCTATCTTCCTATATCTATGAACAATACAGAGGCTACATAATTAAATATAAACTGGAGATGACCTCCAAACATGATGTAATAATTTTTCTATCGAAAAATGGAAGGAAAAATTCTGCGACCTGGATTCGAACCTGGAACCTCGACTGTCATTGTCGACGACTCTACCAGTTGGGTTTAATATGTTTAATTATTTATCTGTAAGTTCATCAAACTTTCTGATGGTTGGATAGAAATTCTCGATGTGTGACCAGGTGCCCGCCTCCCATTGGGCTTTCAACCTTGACAACTTGGTTGTCTTTAAGATACCTTGAGACAGCATGGTTGTCCGTGTGTCTGCGATAGCCCAACTGGTAGAGGCGTCGACCATGACAGTCGAGATTCCTGGTTCGAATCCGGGTCGCAGAATTTTTCCTTCCATTTTTCGATAGAAAAATTAATACAGAGGCTAGGTAAACTTTTTATTTTGGTCATTTTATGTAAGGAGGTCATATCTACAATTATTTAGCACAGGCTGGCTTTTGTATAAGGGAGAAGGTATTAGTGGCTTAGATAGATCAATAAATGGCGAAAATATTCCAAAACAGGCCTATAGAATGTCAGAAATATTGTACGATTGGTCGTTCTTCTGAAATTTTTGCTCATGATACTTTCAAATACAGTAAGTATTATCTTAAGAACGTAGTATATAACTTTCGCATTATTAGCTTTGCCTTTTTGGTTTGGTTGGTTTTTTTAGAAATTTTGGCGTCGACTACTAAGGTCATTTTGCGCCTTTTATACAAGTTATATCTGTACGCAGCCCGGGACAAACACAAACATCCATGCCCAAGGCGGGATTCGAACCCACGACCAGGCGGACTCGAGAACTAGAAAGCCTACGCCCTAGCCGTCTCGGCCACCTGGCCGCCTTGCCTTTTATTATTATTTTTTTTTATTTATTTTTTTTTATAGAATGATTATTAAGGCGGGCGGGAGTTTTTGAAGGCAATATCCAGTGTCACCAAAAAGAAAGAAAATAAATTAAACATAAACGTTAATATTTATTTTATATAGCGTTGTTGGCGTTGTTTCTAAATAAAGATTGCGCTGCATTCTGAGAATCTCGCTTTGAATAAAGTAATTAGTCTGAATAACCAAGCTCACTGTTGAAATAATTAATTTACTAATAAAGAGTTTCAGTAGAAGTGCTTCAAGGAAAAAGATGTAATTTGTTTGCGTTACTGCCAAATTAAACACAATTAATATAGAATTACAGGTGAGAGTTCTCTAGAGAAAAGTCATTGCTTAGTTAAGTAAATTCGAGACTGTTTCTCTCAAGTGAGATGTCGGCATTTAAAATTTAATGTTAAAATTTTTGTATGAAAATTTGCGGTGAAAAAGAAGCGTTTTTTTTTCTATTATAGTAGCAATTTCTTTATCTTTCTATTACTTTAACACTAGGAATTGATGGCATAGAATGTGCATGGTTCTGAGAGGGGTTGGAATGGAAAAAAGAATTTGGTTGTAGCTTTTCATGCGATGTTATTCAAAAAAATAAAATTGGGAAATACGCTCAAATAAACAGCTCTCGTTGGTGAAGATCGTTAGCGCAGAATTTTACATTGGCTGCGATATTAAATTGGACTAAAACGGAGTAACGGCCATTATCTGCCGTTAGATTCCTTAAAGGTTGCCATCATTCGCTCTGCTGCTTTTAATTGCTTTTAAAAAATCGTAAGAACAAAATAATGAATCGGAAATTAGCGTAGCGTGCTTGCTTTCGGGTGTAACATTACGTGAAGACGTCACCTTGAACTCTCGTGTTCAGCCAATGGCTGACATTTGAAAAAATGACACGCAATCAGTGACCGAGGTTCAGCCGAGCTCCCATGAAATTACCTCGCTCTCATTAATTTCACCGTCTAATTAAACGTTGCCCAATCAGCACAGAAAAGAGACTTTGCCTCCGAAAGAGAGAGAGAGAGAGGAGAGAGAGAGAGAGAGAATGAATAAGAGAAGTTTATCACTGCTTTGAATTTAGACAATTGGACATAGGGAAAATTTTATTTTTATCTTTACAGTGTTTTTTTTTTTCATTATCGATCTAAAGGACAAAATGAAAGCTTTCTATCGGAATGGGCTCGACCTTCACCTGTAGCAAAAGAACCGCAATCAATAGAAAAAGTAACATAAATTAATTGGTCTGGATCAGTGTAATTTTGCCTTTAATATAAACTGAGATTTCTGCTCTTTCTTTCCGAATGATGTATAAATTAATTGAATTGGCAAAATTCGGCGATATTTTAACACATATTTTATTTGTTAAAACACATTTGGATTTTAAGGGGAATTTGTTTTTAATTTTGACATGCAAAGGGCATTTTTAAAAGCATGCATTAATTTTAATTGAAACGCAACGAAAGCAACTTTGTTTATCACTAAATTGAAATTTTCAAAAATAAAAATTTTAGCTACAATTTTTATTTTACGTTCACGATAGAAAAACGTGGCTTTCTCTAAACGCGACTGAACTGTTGAAAAGATTTTCTCGTGTTTATATAAGAATGTCTCTTATTCATGATTATACGCTGCAAATTGGAAAGTGTACCTTCGCGAACATCGAGCGCGAATCTCCTATTCTTTCACACGGGAAGACGATTATAAAACGTTCCCGCAGACGTATTTTTACAGATATCAGAAAATGAAAGAAAACGTAACAACATTTTGTTTTTCTGTTTCCAAAGTGTAATTTACATAGCTTTACGATTGACATTCGAATTTATAGCCGGTGTAACATTTTCGTGCACTTCAAAGCTTGTCGTCTATGGCGAACAGCTGAAATCAACGAAAGAAATTTAGTTCTCTTCAACAAAAATTCAGCGCCAAAAAGTAGGCATTATTAGTGGACATTCTAAGGAAGAATTGCATTATTATTTTTAATAGAAAAATTATCATTTGACAGGTTAAAAATCGGTATATACCTGGGTTTTCGGTAGAATTGTTGCTACGGCAATTGCGTACAACGAACTGTTGCAGCAAATGATTAGCGCTCCTCATTCACAAAAACAAGTTTGGTGTAATTAACTTATATTGCGCAGAGACAGCATGTTAATTTTGAAGACGCCGTCTCTTTAACCCGTCAGATCCCAGCATCACCTACAGGTGACACTGCTTTATTAATATCTTAATATTAGAATTTTAAATATTTCCACTTTATTATTCAGTCATTGTGTTGCCAAACGTTTATATTACACAAGAACGGAAAGACGGAGCGTGCTAAAAATGTCAAAATTCGCGAGTGTTCTCCCCTCGACTTTCTCGTACACTCTCACAAAAGGATGTCATTTATAACAAATGGTCAAAAATGATTGTGCTTATGTGTTAAGCAACTAAACTTGAAGTGGTATTTCGAAATTCAGTAGTAGCTGTTGGGTGGTATCAAACTTACGAGCACTCAATGATCTCTGTCTGTCATTTTCTTTGGCGATTTCATTGACTTTGCTTCTTGAAATTTTCGCTTAAGATATCACTTATACAGATGTTAAACGACTTTATTGGTGATTGGTGGAGACATTGGTTATTTTATAAGCTTTAGCCCGAAAAATTTAATATAGAAATGTTTATTTATGGTCTTCACTCGTGAAAATGCCACGTACGATAAGCCAAGTCCAAATTCTGAATCACCAATGTCTATGACTGCTTTATCAACAGTGATTCCTTGTGCTTTGTGTCTGGTGATTGCATAGGCTAACTTAAGCGGAAATTGCTTACAGGCGTGTTTCAGAACTCGAGGAGATCTCAGTGGGCGGAGCAAAAAAATCTACCACAACGTCATCGAAAACGTCACCGTTTAGCTCGAGTTTTGAAACAGCAAATCTCGAGAGAGCAAGCGCCATCGAAATCTATTCATGGCGCTTCGATTTTATCGAAATCATACATTTGCTAGATTTGAACAATTTCTTCATTAAATCTGTTTATTTAAATATTTTCAATAATAATTAGAAAATTAAAAAAAGGAATAAGTACTATAAAGAATTAAATATCAAATAAGAGAATACAAAGAATTATTATAATACAAAAATAAGAAAAATAGTTTGCAGGATTGCACGGTTTTTAGCCAAATTTAAAAAAATCAAACATGGCATCAGTTTATTCATCAGATTAACTGAACTGGCGATTTGGCGAGCGGACTGCGAGGACACTGCATATAGCTTTGAAAAATATTGTAAGGTTTGCCAATAAGCAAATGAACATGAAAAAAAAAAGGATAATCTTTTAAAAAATTGTCAAAGTTGAAATTTGCTTAAATGGCCATTCACTGGTCAAATTATCTTATAACAATGAATTATTAATACAATAAAATAGACTCAATCAAATTACAAAAGCGGACTTTTAATAAAAAAACAAATGTAAACTAATAAAGTACAATAAGAAGTGTGGACTGGAATTATGCAATGACTGAAACAGTGCATTGATCCCAGGGCCGTACCCTGAATTTTATTTCGGGGGGAAGGAGAGGGGGCTGGCTCTATTCTTCTAGCGGAGGGGATGGATCCCCAAGCAACAGAATTATAGTTGACAAAGTGGAAATTATTTTTGGGGGGGAGGGATGCTGTAGCCCTACCCCTGGGTAAGGAGTTGATTGATTCCCAATTTTAAATTTTTTAGGAATTTCAGTGTTCGTCAGTTAACGTGATTGTTGATCTGGTGGCAGCCATCTTGATAATCCAAGGTGTTTAAAAACTAGAGGAATGTAAGGCCGCGTTCACTTAGGACGCGTCGAGTCCTGCGACGAAATTTCTATAGGACTCGAACAATGGATAACGGAGTTAATCCTTCTTTAGAATTCGATCACCATTTTACCATTACTTCCTTGTTTATCAATCATGTCATTTTACAATCTCAGAGAAAATAAATAAATAAATGTTAACTTAATAAATTTGTTGTCATTTTAAAAAGTGTGAAACCCGATCTTGAAATAAAATTGATATCGGGAGAATATGTATTGAAAATTGTTTTTATAATTTTTTGGAATTTTTGGAAATATTACCTTCTTCACCCCTTCGTCTAAACAAGGAAGTAATGGTAAAAGGGTGATCGAATTCTAAGAATTTAAAGAAGGATTAACTCCGTTATCCATTGTTCGAGTCCTATAGAAATTTCGTCGCAGGACTCGCAGCGTCCTAAGTGAACACGGCCTTAGATCTGCGCGGAATGTGAGAATAATGACATGTTATGACGTGTAATGAGACTTTCGAGATTAGTGAGACGATTTTCAGAAGTCTCCTTCTCC
>JAHWFO010001074.1:11829884-11869895 GCA_023313115.1 Rhysida immarginata
CCTTCTCCTCACTTTAATCTACTGTATGTGACGTCAAATTTGCGTCACGGACGCGATATCTAGACGAGATATCTCGAGATATCTCGAGTTACGCGTACAAGATACTCCTCCTTTTTTGAAGCCAACGGCGATCGGTAAAATGGGAACTGCTTCATTGGTTAACGTTGGTCCAGTATAGGTTGCGAATTTGACGAGAGTGCACATCGGCAGTTCATTCAAGTGGTTGCGAGTTTCAGTTGGCGAGTAGACAATGTCGACAACCACACCAAAAAGATATTGTGATTACGCTGTGATTACAGCGCTTAGAATTACAATATATACCTCAAAATGTAGATTCAATATTCAAGAATGCAATGAAATCGAAAAAATATCGTTAAAAGTTCTAAGAACTTCGAAATTTGGCCTTAAAAATCAAATGTGCAGAGCAAAATTTGCGAAGGGCTTCGCCGTATTTTGTATGTCAAAAATTCTATTTGCACGCGCAATGTTTGTTTACGTTTTTCTCAATGCATTCCTATGGGAACAATTGAAGGGTGATTATTCCTCGATGGTAGGTCGGATTTGAAAATTTTTTTTTCTTGACTATCACCATGGTCATGCACGTGCAAATTTTCATTGTTGTGACTATTACGTGTCAAAAGTTTTATGCGGTCATCGAATTACACTTGTCGACTGTTAACAGAGCTTCGCTTACGCTTCGCTCTAAAAAAACAGGTGATAAAAGTTCTAAGAACTCGATAAAATGGTCTCAAAAATCGATGGTGTAGAAAAAAATTTGCGAAGGGCTTCGCCATATTTTCTATGTTGAAAAATCTATTAGCGCGTGCAATTGTTTGTTTACATTTTTTTCAATGCATTTCAATGGGAACAGCTAAATGGTGACTATTCCTCGATGGCTGAACCGATTTTTAAAATTTTTATTTAGTGACCATCAGGATGGTCATGTCCAGCTGTGTGCAAAATTTCATTTGTCTATGTTCTCTGGTTCAAAAGGTTTATGCGCACAAAGAATTTTGATTTTCGCCTGATAACAGAGCTTCGCTCTAACAAAGTTCAACAGTTCGTGTCGCTAAAGTCTCTACTAACCCTGGTATGCACAATTGCAATTAATACACTTAAAAAGCTTTAAATTGTAATTTAACCATAATGGCAAATGCTTACTTCTGCCAAATAGCTATTAAGACTAATACACTCGGGCTCGTTATCCAAGCCTATATTTTAACACCTTAAATTCACTCAACTTAACACTTCACTATTATCACTGATAAATTGAAAATCACACACTGAGAAAACTTTCCATAGACAAAATCAAACTTCACTCTAAAACGGAACTGCCACTTCAATAAACAGCCGTCATTGAAGGCACTTACATTTAGCACTAGAAACGAAACACTAGCATTCGTTGAATTAGCTTATTCATTAGCTTCTCTTCATCGCTCATAATTTTAACTATCACTCCATGTAGAATATGAAATAACTTTGGCTACTTTAAACTCACGTAGCTTGTCACAAATTTATTAATAGGAAACATATTCAGTACTCACAGTTTAACCAACGAGATTTCAATGGCGTACACGCAGATAACCCACTCTATCTATTGTGAATGCAGATAGCCCTCGTGGAAATGCTCCGGTCCAGCGCTGGCGTTGTATAACGAAAACTCGAGAAGCATCCTCGTCCACGAATATCTGACGCCAATAATCCATTTCCAAACGGGTCAATAAATTTAATGGGGCTGCTGGCGAAGGCTGTGGCAGAATATCTGGTCTCCCATTCAAGGGAATTTCTTTGTAGCGCTTACGGCGTGGCCGAGGTTTTTCTTTCACTCGCTCCCGTCCACTGTTTTCCGACGCTACGGCGTTACTTCCCGTCGCTCCTCGATTACTCGCTATTCCAGTCGAGTTTCGTATAGAAGTAGCCCTTTTTGAAACAAACCGTTCGGTTTCATCGCGACGTGCAGCATATCTTTCTGCTCTCTCCTTCTTCTTTTCGACTCCCGTCTTGTTTTTCCTTCCACCTTCGGCTCCTCCGTTTTTCCGAGTCGAATTACGCGCCTTCCGTCTATCTTCGTTGCCGAAAAACTCGTCCTTTGTTACAGCGAGGTTTGCTTTGCTGTAACAGATACTTGAGCAAATTGTTCATTAAGCATAAAAATATTCATTTAAGCGGTAAAAGCAAAAAGCGCTGCCGTTTTTTATGAATTGATTAAAGCACTGCCGTTTTTTCAGGACATGGCTACAACATCGAATCGCTTATTTTGTCAAGTAAGTGTTCATTTACCAGGTGGGCTTTCACGAACAATGTTAAACTTTTCAGAATAAGAGCCTACTTGATTTGTTCTAATAATACACAAACAAAGAAAGAACAAATTTATATTCACCATAAATACGCATATTTCAACTTAGAGGTAGTCATTTTCAGCAAGTTTAGTCGAAATATGCGTATTCATGATGAATCAAAACGTTGTGGAAATCCTGTTTGTCGTGTTATTAGGATTAGTATCTTCTTAGGTAATGTTTATCTTTTTTTTCTATATTTTTGTCACGAATTTGAGTATATACAGGGTGTAAAATAAAGGTTTATCATATTTCAATCGTAAATAGCTCGGCAACCGTTGGTCGCATATCAATGAATCGCACATCATTTGACAGAGGGGAACGTCAAGTTTTTGTTTAATGCCGGTAGAGGTCTCTAGGGTGCATCTGGAAGACGTAGGGAAGTCCCGTCACTTACAATCAAAATGGTGAACGCACAATACAAAGCTTTTTTGGCTGCTTCTAAAAACTCTCTCCAGTCGCGATCGAGCATAAGCGTTCATGATCAACGCGAGCACTGCATCTAAAAATGACAGAGCGCTCGTCACTGGCGCCTCTAAAAACTCCCCGATCTCATCGTCGTGTTGGGAACGCTCAGGATCAAAGTGATCTTATTTCCATTGTGATCACTTCGCTTTGCCTCGCTCACTTTCACTACTTTCGCTTTCATTACTTTCGCAATAATGGCCGACAATGAAAGCATATCCCACCTCGAAGTCCGTTTCCAATGCGGTTTATAGTTTTGCAATGAATCTGAAGGCACAGAACAGGTCAAGATACACGGCAGGGGCGAAGGAGCTGAAGATAAAAGCGAAGATTGTTTTATATATTTTAATTTTTTAATTTTTCTCTTAGGTTTCGAATTTTCTTTAAAGTTTCGTTTTATCGTACGTGCACTCTCGTACGAAGATTTTTTAACACTCTCGTATTTATTGTCATAAAAGAATAAATGCATTGAAATCTAATAAATCCCCATCAGATTATAATAATGGACAATAAAAATAAATAATTACGCTTAAAACAGAAAGTTTGAAAGCGTAACGAGTTTCTGTGGCAGTTACCTCTTATTTACTGATCGGGCTGTTATCTCGTTGCCCTTGGCGCTGTCAAAAAACTTCATGAGCGGGTGAATAGAGCGGGCGCGATCAGGGGTAAACGATCACGTGATTGAAAATGAGCGCTCGAGAGTTTTTAGAAGCACCCTTTGTGGCCACCTCGATCCCCAGACCTCACTGTTTGTGACTTCTTCTTGTGGGGATACGTAAAAGACCGTGTTTTTGTGCCCCCTTTCTGGCAAATCTGGAGGAGCTAAAAACTCGAATAACAGCCGCCATTCGTGAAGTGACTCTAGGTATGGGAGGAATTTGATTATCGGCTGGATGCATCCCGTGTAGCAGGAGGAGGACACATCAAACACTTATAAACCAAACTTAAGATTATTACAAACATTTCAATCTGTCGCCCATCATTCCTGGTTCGAACCAAGGCCTCCTAGATAAGAAGGCCCGGACACTATGCGCTGATGACGTCGCAAAAGGAGGGAATGAGGGCAGCGAGAAAACAATACAAGGAAGAAAAAATGCTCGTAACTAATTAAAGGAAAACATCGATAGACATTTTTGAGTTTTTCTATTGTTTTAAATATATTGTAGGTCTTTTCTAGCGTTTTTTGAAAATATTGTAGACTTTTAATATTTAAATTATTAAATTTAATAAATAAATTTTGATTGTAGCTGTTTTTAATTCTAGTTCAAGCATCCTGAGCTGGAGCTTAATGCATGTATGTACTTGAAAAACTGCAAAGGATATAGGTTAGCTCCAAATTTTAATTATAACTATTTATATGTGAACATTGGTTTTATTTATAAATGTTAGTAATATGCAAATAGCAGATAAGTCATTCAATATACTTAGAGTTAGGCCTAATTCAATGAACCTAATGTTTCGATGTTTATTCTGTTTTAATTTGCCTACAATATGTTTTAAGTGATTGCGATTGTAATTTCTTTTATTCTGAATCTTCTAAAATGTTATTCAAACTTTTAGAATGAACAATCAATTTAATGCAAATGATTTTCGTCAAATTTGAGTGTCGCTATCGCTTGAACATGATCTAAACATGAAGGATCGCTTACAAACGTCGTCAGTGACTTAGATGAACAGAAACAAAATAAAATAAATTTTTATGCCTACTTGAAGAATATGTTAGCAATCCATGGTTCCTTTACAATATTATGTGAAAGAATTATATTAAATAGTTCATGCTGAATGATAAAATGATCTGTATCCGCACGTAAGCTCAGCAAAAGATCGAGTATCGCCTGCATCGTCTGCATCAACCTTTCCTCCTTTGATCACATGACCGTACCCATCATGCTCGAGCTGTCCGGGCCTTCTCATCTAGGAGGCCTTGTTCGAACCCAGGTCGCAGAATTTTTCCTTCCATTTTTCGATAGAAACATCTTTACCTGATGCTTGAGAGACTTATCTCCAGTTTATAATATTAATTATTATTAATTTAAGGTTTCATTTATCCATATAAATTTCATTCGATAATGAAATCGCTTTTATCCAGTAAGAGTACTGGAGTTGGCGACAATTCAATAGAATCAATGTACTGATCCGATATTTCAAATAAAAGCTATACTACATGGCCAGAACAGAAAATAAACTGAGCATCTGACAAGTTTTTGACGAGTTTAATTTTATCAGACGATTGGATAAAAGAGGCCTGCAATTCCCAACAAAGCTGCTATAGGTGCTTTTTCGCTTACTAAATTGACAAGTACTACAAGTTTTTATATCGTTTAGAAATCCAACTCATCTATCGCACACGCTGATTTGCGTGAAAGCCTTCTTGGTGAATTTCATTGTATGTCGATAGTATACTGAATGAACACTTGAAACTGGAAAGTTGTGATAGTATGGAAAGTGTTTGTTTACAATATGTTTGATATCTGCAGACTTTATAAGATATTCTTTTCCATCAATAGAAGAGTACCGGTATGCTATAGCCCCCCCCCCCCCCTCCCCTCCTTCACTCCTCTTCGAAGTATCGATTCGTATATGACGTGTTTCTGGACGCGTTTCATGTATTCGCAGTCGACGTTTTATTTCATTTACAGATGAAAGAGGATATCTCAGAGTATTCTATTGGGTTGAAGTCGAGGTTACGAATTTATTCAAGCCAGGCGATAACAGCTCGGGGATACTTTTGGATATATAAACGGCCTGTTACTGAGCTCCAGCCACAGTGTAAGGATCATAGTCTAAGACTGCGATCGGCAACCTTTTGGACTTCACGGATCACTAAACTCAAAATTTTGAAAAGCGAAGACCACTAATCAATTATTTTCAATGATTTTTTGTCAGCAACACGAAGACTAATCAAAATATAATGAAACAGTGTAATAAACATAAAATGCAGATAACATCTAAATTTCTTCATGGACCACCAAAATTTTCTCGCGGACCATCAGTGGTCTAAGAAGTCCAGATAATGATGAGTGTTCCTGATTCTATTAACTACAACCAGTGCACTAAGACCTAAACCAAGAGAAACAAGACTGAACCGTCACACTATCCCCGACAAACATCGCCATTGTTGTGTGTCATTTTCCTACCTTGAGCCACAGTGATTTCTCCTATCTGACTGGAAAAGTGTGCAACGTGCTTCATCGCTTGACGTCACTTCATCCGGTGTTGCATTGGCCGGTAAAGTCGTTCTTTGCACTTGGCAAGACGACGTTTCACTTTGACAGTGGTAATCTTTGGCTTATAAACTGTAGTAACATTTTTGTAACTTAGACTATGGACCTCCTGACGAACCGTTATAGTGATGGCCGTGGACTTCTCCGTTTATTGGAAGTTATTCTGTAGTTATGCTGCTGCTGTTAACTTTTTTTTTTATTAATTAGCCTGGTTAAGATACGCAATTCTTTCTCTGTCAGACTCAAAGGAAATGATATCGCTTTCCACTTGCGACTGATGTGAAAGCCTAATACTGCGTCTTCGGTTCTGGAATTCGCTGAGCTGCTTGGACGGCGGCATGTTCAGTTGTTGCTACGAATAACAGCGTCCACAAGTTCTGTGGGCGTTTATGTTAATGCTCTTTTCAAAACATGGTTTTCATGTAAAACATGGAACAGCACAAATTTAGAGATATCCGGTTTTAAATGATTATTAAGTAACGGAAGAATGAAGCTTATTGATTTCACAATGTCCGTCTGTCTGTCCATCCGCCTGTCCCCTTCATAATTTTTGCTTTTTTTGAAGTAGAAGATTAAAATTCAGAATGTAGCTTATTATGGGCATGTCTACCTTCACTATTTAGTTTGATTTTGATTGGGGCCGGAATTACGAGGTGGTAGTTAGAGGGGACCAAGTGATCTATGTGGTATTTAGGTATATAAACGAGTGAAATTCGAAATGCAGATTTCTCTAGGAAAAATCTACACTGCTATAAAGTTTGGGTCAAATTGCCCCAGTGGAGTCGGAGTTGTGGGGGTGGCAATCACTTGGTCTTTAGAATTGTGGCATGTGATATATCATTATATCGAAAATGACGAGAAAGGAAAGAAGATAGGGTTCTTTTATATTTTCTACATAATACTATGTTGCAGAAAATCATTTTTTGATAAAAAATAATGGGGAGTTAAAAAGTGCAGATGAAGGGGTAAAAATAGATGAACTCAGGGCTTCCGCTACTTTCCTGTATCTTCCTCGGGAGGATTAGTTCAGTGTATATTTCAACCAATTTTTTGGGGTAGAATCTATCCTTTTGTGAGTTGGCAGTGAGAACAAGGCAATGAGAATTATCGAGTATAATCCGAAAGATTACTTGACGTTTTACCTAAACAACTTGAAATTCAAATAAATTTCAAATTTGAGTTTGATATTAATGTTAAATGAAAGTAGAATATAGATACGCGCTATTAACTATTATTGTCATATTTCTGTATATAAAATGTTTTGCAAGTATACTCTTTCCAAACCTTGATAAACACGTTTTAGAAGAGAAAGCAATCTGATAGAATAAGATGAGGTTTATGATTTGTGTAATAAATTCAAGACGCAACGACCGATCATTTTCATGGCGCTGAACCAGTCATAGTTGGAACTGATTTGTTTCGCAGTTACATTAAAATGACAGTAATAATTCCTTCCTATTCTTTTTTGGCTAATAAACTAATGAGTAAACTCTTTCTAATTAAATAGCCCTTTCTTAAGGCTCTATTTTCACTGCTCTCAACCAGCAAACGATTTAACGTCTTATTTCTAATAGCTTCTCGGGCAGACTTTCCCTTGACGCATGGAAACCCAACAGAGGCTATGAAAAACAACATAAAGCTGTGCTCAGCATTCCATCTCAGACCATCAAGGCGATAATGAGGCAACTTTATAGTCACTAAAACGATACCATAACAATAAAACAAACGAGAATAAAAAAAGAATTTCGTATTATTTATTGATATTTTGTAAAAATCCCTTTCAGTTGATGTTATAAATAACGGAAATGTTCTATTTATGACGCCCATAAGCTAAAATTAAAATCGCTCCCAACGCTAGAAATGTTTTTTATTGTCCAGCAAAATCTGTTCATTCTATCAATATTCATAACGACTTTGTTGGCCAAACACCACAAGACTGAACGAGGATATACGAATGCTTCCTCGTAACGTTATTTATTGTATGAATTAGTAAGAATGGTTTACTTGATTATTATTTAAGCTGATGTATTTCTTTAGCTTTATGCAATAAAATTTATTTTCTAAATCAAATTTCTAAATAAAATTTTTATACTCGATTGTTGCGAAATATGGTTTGTTCCCTTTTGTAAATAATATATATCGCATGCTCATTTTCTGTTATGAAAAAACAGTGTTTGGAAAAAACAGTCAAAAAAAGTTGGGGAAAATAAAAGATTGGATCCAAGTGAAGAATGAGAGGGTGGGGCAAGAGAAGAGGAGGGGTATAAAAAAAGAGACGGAGGAAGTTGGTGAAGTCACGGGATTTCGTGATTACCGGCGTTTTCTCCAGCAATTCGAAACTCTCCCATCCTGAAATGCACGCTACCTTTCATAGAAATTCGATTAGCCCCCATTTCTTTTTATTCTCGATTTTTTTTCTATATCTCAAAGGATTTTACATAATGATGCTTTTCAGCCTTTCAAGGATATCCCATCTGGATTCCATCTTTCCCTTCCACTTATCAAACATGATTATTTTTGTAATATTTGTATTCCGAAAGGATTTGAAATTATATAGAATTCTTTAAGAAAATATTGTTATAATGAGGTGAGTGTGCTTTCAGAAAATTCAATATTTAGAAAAATTATTAAAAGTTTTATTCAGAAAAAATATTTTACGTTTTTTTTTTTTAAAGAAGAAAGTAAATTAATTTTTTCGAATTTTTTTCATGAAAAAAAACAAGCCTTGAATTTACAAGGCTTTAAAAGCATTCATCAGTTTTGTATATTAAATGTAATTGTAATAAATTGCAGCATATAATTATAAATGTAAAGAAACCTTTACTAATTATAAATGTAGAGAAACCTGACAAATTCAATTGATTGACAGTAATTGTTATAACACGAATATCACTTACGGTTGGTTTGGTTTGTTTGGTATTAACGTCCTTTTCAACTGCTATGGTCATTTCAGGACGGCGTTATAGGGGCCGCAAATTTTGCCTCGCAAGGGTTCTTTAACGTGCAGGCGGCAAACGACTACACGGGATCAACGGCTTTACTTCCCTTCCGAAGGAAGTACGTGATCTCAGAATTTTTCCCCTGAAAAAATCCTCGTCGTCCTCGGCAGGGTGGAACCCACGTCCTCGGGCATCAGAGGTGATCACACAACCACTGAGCCACCGAGGCCGATGAATATCGCTTACATTTATTCAGTTTCGAAATGAGATTTACTCAACAGAATTTAATACGGCGAAGACAAAATTGTCTTAATTTATTCAATGTGTTGAACAATTGTCCAGATTGTTTCTTTAGCGTTATAATAATAATAATTTATTTATTTTATTTTATTTATTTATTTATTTATTTTATTTATGGAATCATAGGGACAAAAAGTTTCATAACCGAAACTAAAAAACTTAATAATATACAAAAACAAATTCAGCTTTATACAAAATACAAAGTACACACATAACAATAATTATGATATTAATAATTTCATTGTTAATTGATATCACAAATACTTTTTCCAAATTAATAAACAATTTTAATACACTATATGTTATTAAACTTAATATCCATATTTGGAGTCTGTTAAAAATCTGTGGGATGTAATTTCTTTTTCTCTTGCACGATATAAGTTAAAGATTTTTGGTACTAATAATTGTATTGTCTTCTTAAAACATATTGAGTTTCTCTTTTAACTATAGTTTCTATAATAATCAAATATTGTATTAAATCTGTAACTATTTGTATTCCTAATTTCTCATAAGCTGTTTTTTTTCCAAATGTGGAACACCATTGATTTTATAATTCTATCTTGCAAGTCTTTTACTTTTGAAAATTGTGCTTCATGATGATAAACCAGTGGTAAATGATGATAAATGCGGTAGTCGAATTCGACCCAAACCCGCATTAACATGTCTCCAACAATCCCACGTATCGCTACCGTAATGCTTTCTTTCAGCTCGTCTAGGTCACGGGGAAGGGGTAGGGTGAAGACCTTGTCCTTTACACACCCCCATAAAAAGAAATCACAAGGTGTAAGGTCGGGGCTCCGCGGTGGCCACTTGCAAGTTCCAGATTATTGTTTGTTCGACCAATCCACCGCTGATTGGTTTGGGGGGGCATATTGATGTATGCCGTGTCACGACAGGGGGGCATATTGAACATCTTTAACTGTGTCACAATAAACTTCAAGAGTTTTTCTTTAAGAATCCGTATGTGGTGTGTCTATATTCTGAATAGCTTTGATGTAATAAATTTTTAAAAGTGTGAAATTCTTTTGTAATCACCCTGTATTTCCACAATCAATTTATTTACAAAAATTGAGAAAAACCCCAACAAATAAATGAAAACAGAAAAAATAAAATATAAACACCCTACCCCTTACCTATTTACAATGGAACTTAACCACAAAAGATGGTGGCATTTATTTAATTAAAATAATTTACAATTAAGAAAATAATATCATAATGGGCGACAATCAATTCATTTCCAACAAAGTCTTAAGTGTTCGGAGAATCAGTCCTACTCTTCCAAAAATGCAGAGTACACAAAACGTTGAAGGAAGTCAATGCACAGTAGAACTCGAATCGTCGAAGTGGAAAATGATTTCTCCAGGAACAGTTTTGAAAAGAACTCTTGATTGATCCTGAGAAATATTCTGAAGAGAAGCCCATTATGAATAAGTTCCATATAGAAAATTACATTGTATATTCAAATTAATTATATTGTATATTAAAAAAAATTGTGATACTTTTAAGTTTCATGACGTCATGCTATGTGATCTTTTTCATTGCTTTTAATTTCTTAAGCTATATGTTATCACATTCCACATTCCACCTTACTTGGCTTCTGAAGATGAGTGTAATCACTCGAAAACGTTAAAGCATGTAATTTTGTATATGGAACTTATTCATAATGGGCTTCTCTTCAGAATATTACTCAGGATCAATCAAGAGTTCTTTTCAGAACTGTTCATGGAGAAATCATTTTCCTCTTCGACGATTCGAGTTCTACTGTGCATTGACTTCCTTCAACGTTTTGTGTACTCTGCATTTTTGGAAGAGTAGGACTGATTATTCTCCGAACACTTAAGACTTTGTTGGAAATGAACTGATTGTCGCCCATTATGATATTATTTTCTTAATTGTAAATTCTTTTAATTAAATAAATGCCACCATCTTTTGTGGTTAAGTTCCATTGTAAATAGGTAAGGGGTAGGGTGTTTTAATATTATTTTTATTTTTTTCTGTTTTCATTTATTTGTTGGGGGTTTTTCTCAATGTTTGTAAATAAATTGATTGTGGAAATAAAATAATATCCATTTAATAGTTAGAGGTAAATTTTTCTGCGTATCTCTTAAAAAGTTTCCTTCATTTTTATGCATAGTTAGCAAAGCAACATCATCTGCATATATATAAAATTGTTCATTAGGGACATAGTTGGGTAGATCATTTATAAAAATGTTAAATATTATTGGACTTCATATTGACCCTTGAGGAATACCGTTTGTGATTTCACAAACTGAACTTTCAGAGTTATTTGCCTTAACGTTTTGCATTCTGTTCGTATACATTCCTTTCAACAAATTTAAACATTGTCCTCTTATACCATATTGTTCTAATTTTAAAAACAAAACATCACGATTAACCAAATCATAGGCTTTATTTAAATCCATAAAAATAACTGTTGAATTAACACCATGATGAAAGGATTTGTTTAATTTTTGTGTCAATTCCATTAATAAACTTTGGGTTGACTTTTTTTTCTATATTCATATATTTGTTTACCAAAATATTGTTCTTTTCCCAAAATTCCTGCAGTTTTTTTTAATCCAATGTTCAAAAATTTTTGTAATGACAAAAAGTATAGATATTGTTCGATAATTATTTAAATCTGTCTTTTTACCTTTCTTATAGATTGGTCTAACCTTTGACATTTAATAATAACAATAAGCAAGAGCGAACAATAAAAAAGAGGTTATTGTGATTTATATATATAGAATGATAACAGTTAGGATATTCCTCATCAACTAGAAGGGGAGGCGTACAGGGGAACCAATGTTTAGGAGGCACTAGCCAATTTGGAAAATTTTCCCGCCTGTTGAGCCCTCTGTCAGCCTTCCTTTGTGTTTGATGATAGCATACTAGCGAAAAGACCCTCACTCTACGTGAATAAATCAGTATCACACACAAGAGCTCTTTGCCTGTCTTTTATTGCCTTGTCTTGTGTGAAGAAAATGTCAATTAGTATGAAAAGCATAAAACGTAATAAATAGTCTATACTTTATGTAGATATGCAATATTAAGAGATTCTTAACAATATACCAATACTATGCATTTTGCCGAAACCAGTGAATCTGTTGGTAATTATATTCGAGAATTGATTTAAACTGGCATATTAACTGATATATTAATTAATATTATTTTAAATGATGTATTAAAACTTCCTTCTTGGACTTCCATTGACATTTTTTTAATGTCATTAAGGTCTGATAATTAAGAAATTATCTAAACAGTTTTGACAGAATTCTATAAAAGAGATTCTGACGATTCTTAAATACAGGGACAATTTCAGAATGTGTCTAACTGATCACAGAATGATAAGGATGATCCCCTGTTGGGTTCTTTGGCCTTCTCTTGTTGGATCGGTTTTCTTCTTTCGATTATTTGTATTTTGACTTTTCACTTACGTTTATTATATGGGAACGATTCTTGACATTGTTATCCTCTTATATTTTATAGCGTTTGATTAAAGATTTACTTCAATTTCATTTTCACTGTACTGTAGAGATTGAAGAAACAGCCTTTAAAATAGGTTTTCGGTATTGTTTAATTTTTTTCTTTCTTCTGTTTGAGTTTTTAAAATTTTCTTCCATTGCAATTAGGATTAGAGTATCAGGGACTGTTTCCTTGATCTTGATATTACACTTCTAAATTCATCGAAAACATTAGTTATCAAAGACAATAATCCTTGGGACATGCACCAAAGAGAATACCTTTCTGTCGTTAGTTATTCGAATTGTGAAAAGAAAGAACCCATCGAAATTCTCCAACGAATGGAAGCTCAGTATAATGATGCATGTTGATCAAAACAAGTGTATGAGTGAACAAGAAAGTTTCGAAATTGCATGAATATTCATAATCCTTTCGACACCAGAGCACATTACAGCATTGAAACCAACATAGAGAAAAATCGGCCATAAAAGTGGGTTATATCTTCGCATTTCCGGGCTTGAGTTATAATCAGCTTACCATATCGTTTACGATATTCTGCAGTACCAAAAAATGCTAGCTGACTGCAACTGCATGAAACTTTTACGGTCCTTGTGATTGCCTCTTCTTTGAACAGTTCTAAAAGGCGATGGGGGCAAGACTTTCAAGTCTGACGAAGAGATGCGAATGACTGCCCACTCAACCAAAAGAATTTTTTCTACAGATATTTATATACTACAAAAACACTGGAACATGTGTATCGAACACAATAATAAGGGCTACGTCGAAAAGCTATGTCATTATGCATCTTTTTATTCAATAAATTACAAAATGAAAAATAATTAAAGCGTTGCCCGGGACAATTACAGTTGTCGGTAAACAGAACAACCTCAAGAAGTTAAATAACTCAAATTGGTTTTCAGTAATTCTATAATTTCCTGCTCCCGTTGTTCAAATGTTTCCAACGCCTGGATAACTTTTTGTCTACCCTGACCAATACTCGGTCTTTAATTTTCGAACGATACTTAATAGTGAAGGAAACAGGATAACATTTAGACAATAGAAACACCAAATTTTGTTCCTATATATATCAATAACTCTTCGAACCATTCATTCTCACAAAAATTGGCAACCTAAAAACAATTGGTGCAGAAATTTTTCAGATCCCGTGTCACAAAAGCAAAAGGAAGAAATCGAAAATTTGAAAAAATTGCCGTCTACGATAATTACAAATCGGAAGTCATCGAACCGTTAATTAAAAGGCCCATTGACCCTTTTAATCACTATGCTGACCCCCATCGCAGATAAGAAGAAAAATTATGTCGTGATGCTGTGCAATAGAAAAATAACGAAGATTAGATAAAATAATCAAGAAATTTAAATGAAAAGCAGTCACACTCTACAGAGACTTCTTGGAACAGTTAAGGAAAAAAATTTCCGAAGAAAACCACTCGGGTATCTATCAGTTAAATTGTGGAATGAGCCCATTCATTTATTACGGTTAATCTCGTCGAAGATTTCTACGAGAATTAAAAAACACCTACAATGTATAAAAATAGAAACCCGAATACCTCAGAATTTGCACAACACATCCTCAAAAGAGAAACATAATATTGAACCTAAAAAATTCAAGGTGATACGAATAAAAGATTTTCAAATTTCCTGGAATCAGTTGAGATTAACGAAAGACCATTCAATCAGCTGACGGATCAATGTTGGGGACCCATCGACCTTTACAATTTGCTAGAAATAATCGAACATTTACAATAAACTTTATTCTCATTCGATTTTATGTTACTACCGTTACTTGTACCGATTGTGTAAAAATTAAACCTATTAGGTTTGTAATTTTTTGTCATGCTAAAAGATGGCCATCTGATTTGAAATAAAGGTATCGATCTTAAATTAAGTATTCTGAAAAAGCGGATTTGTTTTGGATGCATATTTGATATATAGGTAGCATACATACTGAATTTTCACTTAATAAGAATATCAAGATTAATAAGCTGTTGTTAAGAAAGTTGATTGCTCCGTCTTTTCAATTTTGAATTTCATCCAGTCTATAATAGAATATCGCCAAAATGGCTTTGATAAATTAATCATCTGTTAGGTTTCAAACAAAAGGTGATACTGGATGATCGAACGAAATTCGGCTAGTTTATTGGCAGCGGAGCAGGCGTGATTTATTGTTTAATCCCATTGTCTTAGCCTATCATACTCCCCTGTCTAATAAGCGAATGTGTCTATCAATAGTTTTAAAACGTCAACGTTATTAAAGGACTTTTGCAGACACTACACATAGTAATAAATTCTAAACTTCTAGTGGGCTCGGTAAGTAATAAATGTTTGATTTTATTATAGGCTTACATTTCTCTTGCATCTAGCAAGAGAACCTCATTTTAAAATAAACGAAATCTCGTTCATTTCGATAATGGTATTGAATATTTTGAGCTCACGTGCACCATCAAAGGTTAAACAGCGGTTTCTGGCAAATATAAATTATTTAACTTTAAATTGTCTGTTTAAAGCTGCTATGACGCCATCTCATTTTGTTAAAGAATTGAAATAAGTATTGTGCGTCATTATTATTTAATTGGATTTTTTTTATTATTTGCAGGTCGAATAGGCAAAACATCAAATTCTGTGATGATAAGATAAATAGTATTGCAATTTAATAGGTATCATATAAACATAAATTATTGGTGCAATTCCGTTCGAGGAAAAAAACTGGGTTATGTGTTTCGTCTTGTTAATTGCTTTTCGAGAAAGAGTAACCCTTTAATCATCTGTCAGAGACAGATTCTGTAAAAAAAAAACACATTTAGAAATCCTCAGAAGCCATACTTTAGCGGAAGTTCAATTAGTATGTGATTCTGATCAAATAATCAAGAAGACCCGCGTAGAACGTCATTTACTAATTTTAACCCTGTAACCGGAAATATAAATTTAAGATGACACCTATTCATTGGCTTGATATATTTATAGAAGTATCCATCTTCTTTTAGATATCTACTTTTATATTATTTGAAGAAAAATGACCCTTTGACATTTTAAGAATACTGCATCACCTTTTTATCAGGAAATATCGATATTCCACACTTTTTTTTCTAATCTACGTATTTCTACGACTAAAAAAAATAAAAAATTGATAGTAATTATGCATCGATATATTAAGATTATATTTGGTCAATATTTGGAACATATATGATTGCAACTTTCCAAAAATTTAGCGTATGCACTTAAAATTGAAACCATGAGTTTTAAAATGCAGATGAATTGATTTTGAACCATGAACATCTTAGTCAGCTTTGAATGACCCTTGTACATTAAAAATTTTGACATTGTCCATTAAGTTAGCAGTTAAGGATTGACAGTTCTTCATTTACAGTGCATTGAAAGAATAGCCAGCTTTATATGATTATGTTCTCCACAAAAAAATGCACTTATGTTATTATGTGGTTTAATTATTTAATTAATTATTAAAGTATATATTTCTGTTCAATCTATGTATCAGTATATCATCGCATACTGAAGAAGGAGTGTGGCTGCCGAATTGTCCAATCGTGTATAAATAAAGATAGCCTTAATTCTATTTTCCTACTGTAGGTATGCCTCCACAGTTCTTTATTTTGCTTACATTTATGTAAATTAAGTTAAAAATTCTTAATATGATATTAAAATCTTTGAAGCTGAAATGTCAATATAAAT
Source organism: Rhysida immarginata (assembly GCA_023313115.1). Classification (NCBI taxonomy): domain Eukaryota; kingdom Metazoa; phylum Arthropoda; class Chilopoda; order Scolopendromorpha; family Scolopendridae; genus Rhysida; species Rhysida immarginata. The sequence continues at coordinate 11,846,316 of JAHWFO010001074.1, forward strand.
TGAAATTACGAGGCCTCGTAGATGAAGGCCGTTATTTGAAAAAGGTGATTTAGAATGCGAGGTATTTATCAGTTCTTTGATATTCATATGTACACAGTGTCTAATAATTTGTTAGTGCCTATTCATTTAATAATATTTTTGACACAGAGGAAGAATTATTTTCTTTAATGGAGCTTCATGCAGTACGATTATTTATTCAGTAATCCCTCACTTATAACACGGTTAATAACGCTGTAAAACGCCATTTTAAATGAAATAGTGTTATAGAAGGAATCCATGGAGACAAGAAGCCAAGAAACAGAGGCATAGAAGGAATCCATGGAGGGCATGGTTTTGGAGACTTGAACCAAGAAGGTGAACAAATCATAGATTTCGCTGGGACTTTCGACTTAGCCCTGGCCAACACTTGCTTCAACAAAAAAGAAGAGCACTTGATCACCTTCAAAACTGGTGGAAATAGCACTCAAATTGATTACTTTATGTACAGGAGAAAATATCTGAAGGAAGTGAAGAACTGCAAAGTCATCCCTAGTGACCACGTGGCAGCGCAACACCGCCCATTGCTCATGGATCTCCAACTTTCGATAGATGCAGCCAGGGAGAAAGTGAAGACTAAGGCTAAGGTGAAGAAGATCAAGTGGTTCAAACTAAAGGACACAGTTTTAACTAGAGATTTAAGGAAGCAGTCCTGCAGAGAGTTTCCAGGGATTTTGAGTATGTTCAAGAGTGGTGGAATAGAAATGCAGAGGCCATTAGGTGTGCTGGCAGGAAAATCTTGGGAGAAACAACAGGAAAATTCTGGGAAAACAAGGAGAGTTGGTGGTGGAACCAGGAGGTGCAGGCAGCAGTACAGGAGAAGAAAAAGGCTAAAAAGATGTGGGACTCAACACATGCCCCAGCAGACCTAGAAGTCCTTAAGATCAAGAATAAGGAGGCAAAGAAGATAGTGGCACAAGCGAAAGCCAAAGCATGTCAAGAGATGTAGATGACTTAGAAACACCGAAAGGGCAGAAGAAAATATATAGCATTGCCTAACACAGAAGCCGGACAACAAAAGATATCACACACATCAAGCAGATCAAGAAGGCCAATGGAGAAATCCTTAGGAACACTGGGGTGATACAGGATAGAGGGAAAGGGTACTTCGAGGAGCTACTAAACGTAGAGAAATGAACGAAAACACCATGAAGATGGAACACCAAATGAGGGACTGAAAACAGACATCACAAGGAGTGAGGTTAAGGTAGCACTGAAGCAGATGAAAAGAGGGAAAGCAGTTGGACCGGATGGACTCCGGGTTGAAGCCTGGAAGGCCCTGGAAGAGGAAGGGCTGGACCTGTTATGGGACCTCTTGGTGAAGATCTACAGAGAAGAGGAGATACCAGACGAATGGAGAGAAAGTATTCTTGTCTCAATCTACAAAGGTAAAGGAGACATCCAAATGTGTGACAACTACAGAGGAATTAAGCTAATGTCACATACCATGAAGATCTTGGAGAGGATCCTGGACAAAAGACTGAGAGCTGAAGTTAATATTGGGAGTCAACAGTTTGGTTTCATGCCAGGAAAGTCAACCATTGATGCAATCTTTAGCTTGAGACAAATGATGGAGAAGTTCAGAGAGAAACAACAAGAACTCCACCTAGTCTTCATTGACATGGAAAAGGCATATGACAGAGTGCCAAGGCAAGAAGTTTGGAGGGGCCTCAGAGTTAGAAGCGCACCAGAGAAATATGTCAAGTTAATTCAAGAAATGTATAGGAAAGCCAAGACGAAAGTGCGAACCTGCCTGGGAGAAACGAGTAGCTTTGAAGTAAGAGTGGAGTGCATGGATGTTTGTATTTGTCCCTTTTCATTAATCTCCTTTCATCATTTCATCTGCACCTCGTTCTTGGGGCCCTTGTGCAGAATCAGCCCCAATGTATATATGACATACATTGTATGCCTTATCACAAGGCATATCATACCGACCCTCAAAAATGAGAAAGGCCTTCAATAACAACAAAGTGTTTTCTGGGTACTCTTCTATTTTCTCTTCATACATTTCTCTGTAATAGCATTATCAACAAGAAATTAAGCCTCCCGAGGAAGATATAGGAAAGCAGCGGAAGCCCGAGATCATTTATTTTTACCCCTTCATCTGCACTTTTTAACCTCCCATTTTTTTTTTCTTCTAAAAATTGATTTCTTGAACTTAGTATTTAGAAAATACAAATGAACCCTATCTTCTTTCCTTTCTCATCATTTTCAATCGAATGACATATCACACGCCATTTGTTGCCCTAGTTCTACAGACCAAGTGACTGCCACCCCCAACATCTCCGACCCCAACATCTCCGAAGGCTATATGCCTTCATGGGAATATAGATTTTGCCTAGAGGAATATGCATATCGAATTTCACTCCCTTACATACCTAAATGTCACATAGATCACTTGGTCCCCTAATTTGTAGTTTTTATGCAAATAAAGATTTTACCTTCTTCAAAATTTGTATCCTTCACCCTGTCTTATGGTGCCCGGCACGAAAGAAAAAGGAAACTGGCGCTTGCGTAAATGAAAAAACCCTCGTTCGACCACTCAAAAAGGGAAAAGAAATGGGGCATTACTTATTACTGATGCCAGGAATAAGTAACACCCCATTTGTTGTTAGTTTCTGATTGGTTGAACGAGGTTTTTTTCATTTACGCATGCGCCAGTTTTCTTTTTCTTTCGTGCCGGGTACTATAAATATAAACAAATAAATAAGAGACCGTGTAACTGGAAAAACTGCTTTGAGGCCGTGTATAGTGAGTGATTGCTGTAGTGTACTGTATAATAGAGATACATTCGATTCACGTGATCAAATAAGAAGAGTTTGCCCTAACAACTGCTGCATGACTAATGCCAACTCGTGCTGATATCAATCTCAACTATCGTTGACAATCATGAACACACCCATTGTCTATATCTCTATCGAGATACACTATGAGATTAAATAGATACTTCAAAGGATTTTTCTTCTCTGTTATCATGTTGAAACTGGTTAATAGACGATCTGTGTATCACTTGCATCGTGTAAGACAGCAGTGGACAACATATTTTTGAATTTGATACTTCCTTGGCTAATGAAATGTTCATTTCGTCACGTCTGCTAAAAATAAGAATATATAAAAAATTACAAAAACTTTTAATCATAATCTAATTGACAACAGAATAATATCGCAATTCCCTGAATGCCTATTTTTTCATTTTTTTTATCCTAATAAGTGTTAATTTTCTTTATTTCTCATAAAATATGCAAAGTCAAAATTGCCATACGCAGCGATTGGCGAGCAGGTTGTTTATAATCAGAGATAACGGCACTTATCCATTATTTTAGAATTTTTGTTTGTTGAATTACGAGGGTATACATAGTCTGACCCAAAATTTCCCGGATGATTAATTACCGGCCAAGAAATGGTGCTGCGTATCCGAAGGTGATGTCGAAAGCAAATCTATACTTCGTCTTGTAATGCATTAAAATTTCATGTTGCTGTCTGTTTCGTAATTCTACGTGCATACGATTTGTTGTAACATTGTAACTTGACCATGTCAGAGATCACAAGGATTGAACAACGAGCGAACGTCAAACTTTGTTTCAAGCTTGAAAAAAAGATAGCGAAACACTGGAATTATTGCAACAAGTTTACGGAGGCGAAGCCCTGAGTTGCACGACTGTTTTTAAATGGTACAAAAGGTTTAAAAATGGAAGGGAGAGTCTGGACATCGACGAACACACCGGCCGTCCGTGAAGCGAGCGACCTTTCCAAAGAAATCATAGAAGTGAGTGACCTTTTCAAAAAAGACCGTTGTGTTTCGGCCAGACTGCTCGAGGACATGACAGGTATCAGCAAAAGCACAGTTCATCGGATCCTGACGGAAGATTTAAAGAAAAAGAAGGTGTGTGCAAAGTTCGTCTCCCATTGTGCGGGAGGTTCTGGCTTCTAAAGGGGTCGTCGTGCTCAACCATCCTTCCTACTCACCAGATTTATCCCCCTGTGACTATCACCTGTTCCTCAAGTTGAAATTGCACCTAAAGGGGACCACCTTTCACGGAATTTTTTCGGACGTTCAAGCGGCTGTGACCGATTATTTGACGCAAAGACGGACTTCCGGAAGTGTTTTGATGACTATTACATTCATTGTAAAATGTGTGTTGAGTCTAGTGGTGATTATTTCGAATAAATATAGCTAAATGTTTCATTTCAGTTCTTAATTATTTGTTTATTAGACCAGTCCGGGAAATTTTGGGACAGACTGTGTAAATTGATATACATTACCCTATCAAAAGTCATGGGACACCATTACTTTAATAGAAACACTCAAAAATATACATATTTTAGTATCTTGTTGGTCCACCTTTTGCTGCTATCACAGCTTCTACTCTCTGTGGCATACTGTCCACAAGTTTTTGATACGTTTCGACAGGTAATTTTCGCCATTCTGCCATAAGTGTCTTGGACAGTTCGGTCACGGATTTCGGGCGTTCCCCACAAGCGCGCAATCGACATTCCAACACGTCCCACAGATGTTTGATGGCGTTCAGATTGGGGCTCTGGGCAGGCCAGTCAAGTTCTCGAATCCCCTTTTCATCAAACCATGTGACTATAGCCCTTGCTTTATGGCAAGGTGCGTTATCGTGCTGAAACAGAAAAGGGCCATTGCCAAAGTGCTGCCAGAGAGATGAGAGTGCTGCGTTGTCCAGAATGTCTTGGTAACGCTCTGCGTTTAGATGTCCGTCTACAGAAACGATTGCACCAAACCCATGCCATGAAAAGCACCCCCACACTATCACCGACCCTCCGACGAATTTCACCGTGGGCACAACACAACTTGGCAGATAACGTTCGCCATATCCAAACCCGTCCATCCGATTGCCAGATGTGTAGCGGGACTCATCACTCCATTCAACTATTCGCCATTGATCCAGAGTCCAATGTCGTCGCTCTTTGCACCATTGCAATCTCCTCGCTGCGTTGCTGCTGCTGATGTGAGGTTTGTGGGCTGCTGCTCTGCCATAAAAACCCACTGCGTGCAGTTTCCTGCGAACAGTCAGGGTGCTCACAGTAGTTCCCGTTGACTCTATGGACGATCTTGTCAGTCCATCAAGCGATGTGTGGCGGTTTACAGTGACCTCTTTACGAAGAGCCCTTTGGTCTCTGACCGACATGATCTTGGGTCTTCCAGTCCTAGGCGGAACACTTGTGGTGCCTTTCTCTTTCCATGCCCAGATGACGTTGTGAACGGTCGATTTCGGGATGTTTAAAAGGGTTGACGTCTCTCTAACAGTTGTACCTTCGAGATGCACCCAACAATTGCTTCTTTGGAAGTCTGAAAGCTCTTTTCTTTGAGACATTCTTACAGCATTCACGCAAGCATCATCTCATAATAGCATACTCTCTGTTATGTAGTGCTGGGAAGAATGCCAACAGTGAAATTGCAAAGGAATGTTTCATTTTCATTCAAATCAAGGCTGTCCCATGACTTTTGATAGGGTAGTGTATCTTATATTACCATCAAACACAAATTGTCAATATTATAGTTCAGCTTTGCTGTACAATGGTTGAATTTACTCAAAACACAAATCTCAGTAAAGCAGCCTTAAAGGCAGACGCTTTCATAAGGAAATTAACTTAATAGGAGACAATGTAATCGGCCACAATCCAGTATAAAACTTGATCAGATGAATGAAGCAGAAATATGGAAGTTCGTGTGAAGCGAGAACTCCACCACTTAAGGCAGTCGAAATGTAATGATTGCATCTAGTATTGCGAAAGGACTGAAATGTTTTATTGGTTAATATATGATATGATTCCTTCTAATTGGCTTCAAGATGAAAAAAAGAGCTAAACATTTTCTTTGAAAATCACAATAGATATCTGGATGGGATAGAAATATTAAAACATTTTACAATAAATAAATAAATAAGAACTTATGGTAAGGTAATATTAATTTGAGTTTATAATTGTGTTTTTTCGTAGGTTTTTTTTTAATTTCCTTGCTCTTTGTCCATTTTTAATCGCTACTTTCCCATTAAAGATTTGTTTTCATTTAACGTACAGCGTTTCTGTTTAATGAAAACAGCAATTCTATGAATACATTAAAAAAATACATTGATGTAAATTTTATCTGTTGTTATCATACATAAATTCTTAACAATATGGTATTCCTGAAAATTTCATGGGTGGCAGGTAAATCATTTCACATGAGTTATTTGATCAAAAAATATTCTTTCAGAAAGGAAAATTTTAAAAACTTATTTTAAAAATTCCAAAATTGTTTTGCTAAATTTGCGGGATACAAATAAATAAAAAAGAGGAAAAAGTGAAAACAATTTTACCTAAAAAAAACATTAATTTTAAATGTCTATTGATTTTTTGAGTTTATTTTACTTACAGGAATTTTTCTGAACATATTCAATTTTATTTTACATAATAATGAATTCGAAGTTTTTATTTGTTTTTGTGAAATCATTATTTTTGTATCGTAGTCTTCATACAATAAAGAAAATAAAAATTCACAATCATTTATTGCATAGCAGCGGACTCGCTCTAGCGAATATAATAGATTTTTTTTAAAAGGCATATTTCTTCCTCACCATCGAAAATTCAATTTCATTACAATGGAAATTTAAAAAGAATGCTGAGCATCTAAAAAAAAGCTATTAAAGTATATTTTATTTAGATATTTTTCATAAGAGTTTGTTTCTTTCAATTTTTGTTGCATAATTTCATGCGATATTAACCTGCCTTATTTTTTCGTACATGAATCTGCTTTAAATTTCGTAAATGAGTATATCAGTGCTAGAGGAATTCAGCAATTTAGAGAATTCATATCTGGCATAGAAGATTGATATATCGTTTTCAGATAATTTACTTGACGTTTCTTAACTACTTCGAACAGCTTTTTGGAACCTTCTTAACTTGATGCATTGCGTGAAGAGTTCCTTGCTCTTTAATTTATTAAGAAGAGGTGGAGAAGAGAGACAGAGAAAGAGAATAAAAAAAGTGTTGAAAAATCTCGATCGTTTTTTTTTAGTAGTAAGATTTTTCCTTAAAAGCCTCTTTTCCTTCGGATTTAACATGAGAGACCCATCCCATCAATCAAGCGTGTATCAAATTTGCACGCAAAGTGTGCCGTTGAGTAATTGCTTTCTTTATCATTTGGGCAACGCCAACTTCGGCCCGTATATTACGTTCATAATCTATTTTTACTTGCTTTCACGATGCCTGTTCACTATTTTTTATGCATCCATCTTAACGCGAAGATCTTGCTTAGATACGTTATCTCGAGTCAAAATTGCCTTGCTCCTCCACATCCTCTTAATTTTTACCCAGATTTTTAGATGAAGATTTGTTACGGTTCTATGACAAGAAATCACCCGACACCACTTTCTCTCCGACGGCAAGTAGGAAATGCCAAAGGCGTGTTTACTTCATTTAATTTTAAAAACGCAATAAATTAATATGTATTTACGGGGATTTGCTGAAATAATGGAGAGAAGCTGCAATAACGTATTTTCATGAATTTATAACGGAATTATAAACTTTCAAAATTTAAAAAAATGTCCTGCTTAGTATTTAATATTTTGTTGAATTTTTATAGTTGAGGTTTTGCAAAATTTTGTTGAACCTTTATAGTATGATTATAGAAGAGGAGAAGAGGTTTTATGCAAGAATAAAATTAATTTTAGAATTTGTAAATATAAACACTCACTCTCACTCTTTTTGTGGTTAGAAGGTATAAAAAAATTGTAAAAGTCAACTTTTATTAACCCTAATATGTACAAATCTTAATTAAAGAATCTCACACTCTGAACAAGAATAAAAAGAGTAAAATTGGTGGAACCCCCTCCAAAGCAAGAAGCGAAACAAGGTTTTTGTTCATTAAGAGTAGCCTCAATTCCCTTCTTTGTGTCATTTATTCTCCTTTAACTTTCTAATGCTAAGGAACGAGGAAGGAAACCGACATTAAGAGGAGATTCTAAGATAAGAGCCGAAATCTCGGCCCTAAAGCGGCTCTTTCATTCTCTCACCGTTGCTTTTTGCTATTTGTTTGACTTTTTTTGCTTGAACTATTTATTCTTTCCTCTTTCCTTTCCAAGCCTGTACATATTTGCATTGTTTCATTCGTGTTTTTTTTTTGTATCTGCCATATATCATAGAAACTTTGATTCATTGTTTATCTTTCATAAAGTGAAAGGGCAAAGGTGACTAGTGCACAGAATTTCTTAGAAGGCTTTTATCGATTGCTATAAAATCTATGAATATTTCTAATTTGATATTAATTGCTTAGATTTGGTGACTTAAGGACATATTAATAAAGGATATTTTAAAAGAAAATTCATAATAACGTGCAATTTTTAATTTGTACCGTTACAATATACGCACATGTACTTCCCAAACCGTGAAAATTTATACAGACACCCACACCCTCGTGCAAATTAATTGAAACAAAGCATATTTTCTATATTACTCGTAATCCTGTACTCAAAACAAACACGAAAGGTCAGTTTGCTCATTTTTTATGTTGGCTGATGCAATCATTACGTTAGCAGCTAATAGTATATCATCAGATTTTAGAAACCTGCAGATGTGATTCGACCGCCGTTCGAGATAGATTTGACCCTAGGAAACGTAGGAAGATCGTAAGACTGCACGAACGCACAGCTAAGACGTATCGAGAGATTGCTTCAGTGGTTGATGTGAGTTATCAAGTGTCAGGGTGTCATCAAGTTGAAGCAGGAAACCGGGTCGATTTCTCCTAAACGTAAAGGAAAATGTGATCGTAAGAAGAAAATAACTCCTAGCGATGACGATTACTTGCTTCGACAAAGCAAACAGGATCCCTGCAAGACTTGAAGATGCTGGTTTCAATTAATTTGCACAAGGGTGTATATCTATATGCAGGTGGTCCCAAGGGTACACATCCATGAAAAACTGAGTAGAGGACCTCAAGACCAATGAGAATCATCCCTGTGTATGATATCCGAAATGTTACCTTTATGGAGATATTAACGATTTTGTGATTTTGTCAGTAACCCCTTCCTTATCCGTGTGTTTTCGGGAATGTATGTCGCTTTAAGGAATTTGGTTATCGGAATTGTATCCTTTGGGCAACGTAGTATTAAATTTCAGAAAATGGATGAATCGCATGCATAAAATTTTTCGGAAATCAAGGTTAAAGTAGAAAATTCCGAGTTCTCGTGAAGTTTCAGAAATTTTTGATGACGAATCTAAACAAAATAAGTCAGCAACACTGGTAGGCATTTTAAAAACTTCTCCATTTAATAAACTGTCAGAAAAAAAGAGTACATCTAATAGGTCATTCGTGTGGCATGGCAGTTGTTCTCTGTTTGTGCTTTAACCTTGATTTCCGAAAATTTTTATTGTTGGTCTATTTGAGATTTCGTTATTCAAAATCTCCTCAGATGGCAGCGCATACTAATAAGAAGTATCTCACCAACAATATTCACGGACCTACATTATATATCTAATAATGACTAACAATGCAAGGCAAAGTTTGTGTAACAAATAGGCCGGTCGTGTTTGTTTCAACCACGGTAGGAAATATCTTATAGAGGTGTCGTAATACGAGGGGCGTTCAAATTTGACCTGGGCTTTATTTTTTGTAAATCATTGTTGTAAAAATCTAAACTTTCATTGTTGGGATGGCAACTACCGACTGTCATGCAAATGTGGCACCATTCATCCGGTTGCCATGACAACCGATTGTTTGTTTAAACAAAATGGCGGACAGCGATGTGTTGACCGAAGCGGAACAACGAATAATCATCAAGTTTCTCCACATCGAAAGTGTGAAAGCATCTGAAATCAGAGACTTCAAGATAGTTCACCGAGTCATGTTTGTCTCAATCATCCGTCTTTTCTTGGTGGAAAAAGTTTGAAGGAGGGCGAGAATCCACTGGCAATAAACCTCATAAGGCAAGGCTAGCAACTGCTGTCAATGACATGACACGGAAGGTGACAGCTTCCTAAGGTGTGTTGTGATTACCGACGAGACATGGATTCATCACCATACTCCTGAAAGCAAGTGTGCGAGCATGGAGTGTCGGCACACTAACTCACCACGAGACAAGAAATTCAAGATGACAACGTCAGTAACGAAAGTGATGGCGACTGTATTCTGAGACATTAAGGGTAACATTTATGTCGATTTTCTGGAAAAACGTCGAACCATAAATGCACCTTACTACTATGATTTTTGAGGACGTCCCTGAAGCTGGCACTAAGGAAAAAGCAATCAGGACTCCTTACCAGGGGTGTTTGTTTTTTAATGCCATACCATACACAGCCAAACTAACTATGGACACACTGACGGAACTCAAATGGGACATCTTACCACATTCTCCATACATCTCGGATCTCTCCCCTTGCGACTATCACCTTTTTTGGGCCATTAAAAGAGTTCTTGGGAAGGCAGAGGTTCGGCTCCAATGAGGAAGTGAAAAAGACTGTCCTGACTTGGTTTTGAAATCAGCCTGAAGATTTCTACAGAACCGGTATCCAGATGCCCCCAGAACGCTGAAAAAAATGTGTAGAGAAGCAAGGAGAGTTCTTTGAGAAATAACTGGTATGTGTTTTTGTAGTTTCCTGATTTTATAAAAAATAAATACCAGGTCAAATTTAAACGCCCCAATTTATTTAGGCTAGCTGTGCCCGCGACTTCATTCGCGTGGAATTTTGGAATTGTTGAATTATTAGATGTTTATATTAAGTCCATATGTGGTAGTGAAAGTATACTAATAAGGGCGTTTTCGATTAAAATTTCAAAATATCGTTATTTTCTGTTCCCATCGGCCGACCGTGGCGAAACAAACCCTGTACCATATTCGAAAAATAGCGTCGGTATTTTTGGAAATGGAATACACATGAAAACCCCTCACATAAAAGTACAATAATTCTTTCATTGTATCTACTCTGTCATTTGTATTTTAGAAGGTGGCTATTAGTTCTCTTTAAGTGATACACACAGTATAGTCACAAGCTCTCCTAAACGCAAATACTGCAACCATAGACTTAATAGTTTATGTTAGGTCTGCAACCATAGCCAGAGCTGAAACGTCAGATCAAAATATTGTTTCATTTTCATTTTCACTCCCACTTTCGAAACCACATGCATTATTCTGAACATTTTTTTCTCCGTCACTACGTAAAACTCACTCACTTATGTACATCATTCCAACACAAGCGAAGCCGGGTAAAACTGCTAGAGGGCCATAGTTGGAGAGGGCCATCCAATAGAAGCATTTTAAAAGAATTCTTTTCGGTCTTTCAATATGAATTTTACTATATTAATTCTAAACTTTATCATGTGTTCATTTTAACTGTACACTCCTATTCAAATGTTGAAAATTTTCATCACAAAACAACCCGAGCAGCGCGGGGATATCAGCTAGTTTCTCAATAACAAGTGAAATTTGACCTTTTCCATGTGGCATTTCGTTATGTATATGATTGTAATTTGAGCAATTCATTATTTCAGTGAAATAAAAGAATGCTTAACTCCATGCACCACTTTTATAATCTGATATTTCTGCATTTCACGTTCAAGTTATAAAATTCATTTGATTGGACTAAGTGAAATTGCCGTTAATTTTTTGCAGCAATTGATTTAGGTGTCATGTTTCCGTTATATGAATTGATTGTGGTTTCATTCAGAGGGTAATTATTAATTGAAATTTCATATTTTAAAGAATTCACTGAGTAGATCTACTGAATTTCTAATTGCTGGTTGCCACCTGCCGTTTCTTAACTTCCCGTTCCAAAACATTTGAAAACAGGTTTCCTGAATTATTATTGTCACAGATGTTTTGTGACTTAATGAGTCAGCCAAATGTTACGATAAAGGGAAAACATAGGACCAAAAAATGGCTTTTAAATTGCCTGTCTTAATTGTGGGTAACGACAAAAACCTAGCAAAGAAATATTTTGAACTGAGTTATAACGTTTCAAAGAGTGTAACAATCACTTTGGGACTCCCTGTATTACATTTTGTTGTGAGCCTGGTGGTTTTTGTAGACTAACGTTCGGAAATCGCGAAATGAGTTATGAATAACTCTATATATGATAACAACCCTGTGTGATAAAAACAAATTATGAGAAGAAGATATTGTTTTGCGAATGTGAATTATTTATAAGGTTTCTTTTATTATTAAAATTATGTGTGTGTTTGCTGGGTAACTAAAGAAAGATGAAGACAGAATGTTTTTAATATATCCATAGGTTTCACTTTCTAAAGAAACTTTGTTGTTCATTAAAAGATTTTCAAAAACAGATTTTCTAAATGTTTCTTATGGTTGGGATTGTTAAACCTCTTTTTCAGAAAGGCAAAGCTTGTTCTTGGGTTACATTCAAAATCTATATTTTTTTTTTTTTTTACATAAAAAATTTATTCTTTAGATTAAAAAAAAAACAAAAACATATCACTAAAAAGGGCCAAAATCAGATAATGCCTAACTGATTCTTGTATTTTAACTGTTTTAACAGTGGGAATTTAAAAATCTGTTAGTCCACCCACGACTTTCTATTGGTTAATATTAACACACTGTATTTTTAAATTCTATGACAGTTCAGTAATTAGGTTTGGTTTGACTTGTTTGGTATTAACGTCCTTTTCAACTGTCATGGTCATTTCAGGACGGCGTTATAGGGGCCGCAAATTTTGCCTCGCAAGGGTTCTTTAACGTGCAGGCGGCAAACGACTACACGGGACCAACGGCTTTACTTCCCTTCCGAAGGAAGTGCGTGATCTCAGGATTTTCCCCCTGAAAAAATCCTCCTCGTCCTCGGCCGGGGTCGAACCCGCGTACTCGGGCATCAGAGGCGATCACGCAACCTCTGAACCACCGAGGCTGATAGTTCAGTAATTAAACGTAATAAAAAAATGCCTTGAAACTATGGATTTGTTTATTTCACAAATCTACAAAGAAATATTCTTTCTATTGTGGATTTGTGGTTTATGGTTTTATTCTTCCTTTTATATCTACTTTGAGGTGTATAGATTTCGACCAACCTGAATAATTTTATTTTGGCTACATGCTCTAGTCGGAGGCTATACTTACGGACAGGTACAACAGCTCCTTCCTTCTTAATAAAGTTTTTTTTTGACAAAAGGTTATAAATACCTGGGCCCGAAGAAAAGAAGAAACCGCAGAAGCTTTGCGCCTTCCAGTCCAAAAAAAACCAAAAAACTATGGCACTCCGTGATTAATTTTTAAAAAGTAGTGTATTTAATACAGCTGACACTAGACTCAATTAAATAATAAAGTATATAAACCCAGTCTAAAAGATTTTATTGTAGAGATTCTTAAAAAATAAGAGTGACGGCCTACATCCAAGTCTTCTTTTGTTTAACATCACTTAATTTGCTAAATGACTTGGCACAAATCCAAAAGGAAGTCGCACACCCGTATTCACAGATTTATGTTCGATCACAAGATCACACAAGCCATCTTAAATGTCACGTAAAAGACGAATGAGACGCGGACAATAGCTAACTGGATAGCATATGACTACTCGATTCATGTATCATCTTTATACCTGAATGAAATTCATTTTTCAGCGGGATAAAATATTGGCAAAAGTATGTCTTTTCATTAAACATCCAGTGATAGTATTTGTGATAGAAAAATTACTGACAGGTAACATAATGAAGCTATCTGTAGGAACTAGACATTTTGAAGATATAAGCAGGAAAAATGATTCTATTAAGCTACTAGTGATTTATTAAGTAGCGGAAGAATGGATGTAGAATAAAACGTCCGTCTGTCCCCTTCATAATTTCCGCATTTTTTGAGGTAGAAGGTTGAAGTTCATAATGTAGCTTTCTATGGGCAAGTCCACATCCACTATTATTTTGGTTTTGATTGGCCTAATGGGGTCGAAATTACGTGTGTGGGAATACAAGGGGACCAAGTGATCTATATACAGGGTAGTACTGCTGGGTAGCCAATCCCCTTGGCTGCAGGGGTCCGCTCATAACAATACCATCTATAATAAAGACCTGGGCGCTAAAACGTCATTTATTGTTACATCATCATCAGAAGGGCAAATTTAGGGCTTATTATTGGTGGAAATACGATTAACAATGCCCTACTGAGGTGATGTAACAATGTAAGACGTTTCAACGCCCAGGCCTTTATTGTAGGTGGTATTGTTATGAGCGGGCCCCTGCAGCCGAGCGGATAGGCTACCCAGCAGTACTTCCTGTATATATTTGCAACACCCTGTATGTAAAGGAGTGAAATTCTATTTGCAGATTCCTCTAGGCAAAATCTACATTACTATGAATTTTGGGCCAAATTGTTCCAGTGGTGTAGGAGTTGTGGGGATTGCAATCACTTGGTCTTTACAACATAAGGGATAGGTTATATCATTCGATCGAAAATGATGGGAAAGGAGAGAAGATAGGGTTCTTTTATATTTTCTAAATATTACGTTAGAATAAACCAATTTTTGATAAAAAAAAAATTGGGTGATTAAAAAGTGCAAATGAAAAGGTAAAAATAGATGTACTCAGGCTTCCGCTACTTACCTATACCTTCCTCGGGAGGATTAATTTCTTGTTTGATGTTATGTTCGTGTCTGTTAAAACAATCATCAGATAATGAATAAGACACTGATTTTAAATATTCAGGAGTAACCAAAGGACGTTGCCCTTGGAGCTTATCCGTGAATTTTAAGATTGTCCGTGGGCAAAATACTTGTGGATGATCGCTTATAAAAAAAACTTCCAACTCAACAATAAAATCATTGATATACAAAGGGCACTATACAAGTTTTGCAAGACGGTACAACCGATTTTCGCACGGAAACAAGTTCAATTCTACATTGTTGGCAAGAAATCGAATAACTCCAATGCTAATCACAATCTGTACTTGATCAAAATAAGCGAATACTGGGCAATTTTGCGCTACAATTTTACTTGCAGTTGAGTGCTGATGAATGTTTGAAAAAAAATCACTTGTGCTCGGAGAAGACTGTCCTCATGCACTACTTAGATTTAGATGGAACGAATATTTTAAAGAGGAAATTTGAGCTTAGATAATGTCCTACGGTCAGGTCTCATCTGTCACGGGAAAAAAAATTGCTATAAAAAATTAAAATGCTTGATGTCAACAGGCCTTTATCGTACTGACAGAAATAAGAGAATTTCAACGTTCCTAAAGAAGCAATCCATAGCATTTTCCACGATAATCCTCAAGTTAGAAAACTTTATTCTGTATGGGTACTCTCGCATTAAATGAAGAGCAGATGATACGAAGCGTTTCAGAAGCCAAGAGATGCTGAAGAAATTTTAACTTAGGACATATTAACATGAATATGCTATGTTAACATCCTTGTAACATATGACGAAATTGTGGCTTTAAGATAACTACTAACCCAAAATAAGATGTTGGTGTTTGAAGATGAAGATGCGTCCGTCTCTGTGAGGAATTCAAAATCTGTAATTAAAAGAATGGTTGCGATTTACTTTATAGAAGGGTACGGTGCAGAAAATTCAGAAGACATTCACCGCAAGTAGTTATACCAAATAATACCTGCTTCACGTCCATTTCGGGAGCTCGAAAACATTCTTCCACACTCAAGATCCAACTAATACTTGGTTCCTTATTCATGGCACGCCCCTGTGCATCAATCCAAAGTTTGCACCGCACATTTGATAATTACATGTTCGAACATCATAAATAAATTTGCTTGAACATCATCCTTATAGTTCTGATCTTGCTCCATGTGACTGTGTTGTTCTCTCACGTAAAGAATAAGTTGAAAGGGAGCTTTTGATTGTGTGGGGTGATGTGATTTCTTATCATTGACAATTAAGAAGAAAGAAGTGTATTGGGTATAATGGAAAATACTTTAAGAGATTGTAAAAATTAAAGGTCTATTGCAAAGCTTTCTTAATGCCCTTTGTAAATGCAATAATATGCATGACGCGTATAAATCTACGATATTCACTTCTAGGACAGTCGATCCTCTCGCTTGCCATTTTCATTAAGGGCTGATGTTTTCAGAGATGGTCGACAGATGATAAAAGGCAGCAGAAATCAGATTGGGAAGGACCGCGGAAAGATCAGAACGGAGCTAAGTTTGTTTGTAACTTAATTCAAAAATGTTCAATCATAGTGACTCCCGATATGGTAATTGATACACTAACAACATGGCCACCAATTTCATACACTGGATATCAAATGCAATGGAGAATATATGTTGGGAATCTTCATTCTTTACATACATTGTGTCTAGATAAAAATTTGTGAAAAGCGGATAAATTATTTTCCCAGGAAATCGGTTTCTGATAACACCTTATATTCCACTAATTTTCAGAATTTCATTTTTAAACTAGATTGAATATTAAATGTTTTATTGCTGTTTTATCATTAGTGTAACAAAATTGAGCCGTGTTTATCCTTTTGTATTCCACGCTATTTTACATTGTGTTATCACCTCTTCCCCATCGATGATTTTTAGAAGTAAAATTTTCTTCACGGAATCTTGCTTCCCAAGCCTTAATTAATCTCCCAAACAAACTTATGAAATTCTGATTTTTAGCTACAGCTCTGAATATATAAAGTTCAATTATTTCCAGTCTGGCGATTCATACAGAAAGTACTGCAATTACAAAAATAAGCATGACCAAAATACACCTTGAAACGGTGAGCGTATTTGTTCGGATAGCGATTTCCACAATAAGTAAAAAGTAAATTGTTGACGAGCATTTGTTATTATTTTTCCCCGATGTGACCTGAAATTTCCATCCACTGATGGCGCTGCTAGAATATTCCAGCGGGAAGAGGAAAAGAACTTTTTCGTGGGTTTCGAACTGTCCATAGATCACGACCGCTTTCTTTTAGCTGGGCGAAAGTTTTTTGCTAATGATGTTACAACAGGCACGACCACTGGTATCGGAAGATTAAATCATTTCATTCTGAATATACTTTCGTTATTCCTTATTTTCGGAAGGAGTGAATATAATTATTTTAGAATTAAGTGCCATGTCAAAAATTAATTAGAGAGAGAAATTTAAATTAGCAAGTTCCTTTTTCTTGTTTGGAATTAATAGAAAAAGAAAGACGATTTGGGTGCTTGTTGAAAAGTGAAGAGAGTCTTTATGTAATAATGACATGACTTATTAATACGAACATTCTTATTTGCAATCTGTTTTGTATTGTATGATTGGCAATCTGTTTTGTATATTGAATGATCTGCAAAGAGGGAAGAGCTCCTTTCACTTCTGAATTTACAGACTGAAGTGCAGCCTGAACTGACCCCAGATGGACGGGGCGAATGAACACTTGTAGAAGATATGCAACGGTTAACATTTTTAGCAACAATCAAAGACAATTAATATAAAAATTCTTTTATTTCATCATAAATAGTATGCCATTGATCCGAATTTTTTGAAAATATGGATCACACCTGGGCACAATTAATCGAGTTTCCATATGAGCCTTCTAAATTGGTTGAATTAATAAAATAAATTTTTTACTCATAGGCTTGGTAAAATAAATTTCCTTTGACTAAAAATGTCAGCCGTTGAATACGTACAATCGGGTGCAAAAAGGTTTTTACCTCCGTAGGGGCTGAGCTTAGCGGATGTTGATCGGTTGCATAATCAGGTACTTGTACTAGGAGTCATGGCAGATTAGAATGGACCTGTCCCTTCTTAATGAAAATAGGGTAGCAGGTATACGCCTGGGATGTGCTCGTCACGGGCTCTCTCCTGACAATAATAAGCGATAGCGGCTGTTAAAGTCTCTGCCTACTGCCTCGAATAGCAGAGTTCGAATCCGATATGGATAGACATTTTTTTTTGTTCATTATCGCGTTTTTGACTTCGTTTAAGTTTTAGACGGTGTATGTAAAGAACACTATAAACAGATTAAATTTTTTTCACCCAAGTGTGCAATTTGATCTGTTTATTTGAGGGTTTAAAAAACTTTTCATGTTAATTGTCATGGCATGCTTTTCTCTATATTTTAGTTTTTAATAAAATATACACTAATTCATACCACCATTACTTTTACAAAAATCCTCTTTTGTTCAAATCATTTAATATTCTCTACTATTAAAATATATAATCCTATATATTAAAACGCAAAGCATTTTTTGTAAGAGCAAAATTAGCACTTCTGCGCATGGGCATCTGAAGCCAACAAAGAGTTACGACAATCCATCAGAAGCCAGGGATTGTTGTAATGAGACAATATTCAATCATTGTTTTGAATTAAATAAACCGTGACCACCGAGAGAGAAGGCCTCCGCAATGAAACTGAATACATTGTTGCATCACGTAGATAGTGCATTGTTATTCGTATTTCTACCAATAATAAGCCCTGAATTTGCACTATCTATGATGATGTAACAATGTATTCAGTTTCATTGCGGAGGCCTTCTCTATCGGTGGTCACGAGTAAACTAAAGATTTGCAGAAAGAAAATTCTGCCTTGATCATTTTATGACATTTCCTTGTGACTACTGAAAAACTCTGAAAATGCTATGTTAAATGTTATATCGTTAGAAAGAGCTTTGAAAACTAATCATTTTATCTACTGATACTTTATGTCTCAGTTTAATACTTTCAGAGAAATTTAGTTTAAAACTATTTTGATTTTATATATTAACTCATTTCTTATTCTTTGTGCAAAATGAGATATTTCAGCTCTGACAATTTTTTATTTTATTATTTTTTAATTAAAGAGATGGGTATTAATAATAAGATGGGTTGTTCTCCTTCAAATTATGACGGGATCCATCTAGTTATATAATAAATTAAGAAAAAATTCGGATGGTCTTGGTATAGTTGTCGTTGATTATTTTATTTACACAAAATATACAAAAAATGAGACTTGTAACCTTTCAAGCAGTCAAAAGAAAATAGCTTCCACTTACACCTGTAAATCACTTCCGCATCTCACGATAACGAGCGCTGCATCAGCTTATCTCTTGATCACGCATATAATTATATCGATACTGTGCACCATTTATGTTACACTATTAACCAAATAGATTAGTTTATTATTAATAAAACAAAAATTCTCATCAGAACAGCCAAAATAATCTTTTTGTCAACATAATTGAGCACGTGACAAAACTTGCCTTCCTCCGATGCTAAGCAAAAACTAGATACCTGGAAAAAGTAACCTCATTGAATTGAAGTATTGTAAGGAAGCCGAACAATTTTGACTTAGGTCAAAACCTTTATGCACCCGACTATAAATCGGTATAAATGTTTGTGATACGTGATAATTCGGCTATCCAGTTTACAGATTGCATATTGTTTTGAACTGATATTAATTCCTCAATGAATTTTGTATCATAATAGCTTATCAACACTCCTTATGTTACAAAACTGCGTGTTAAGAGAATCCGACATGACTATACAATGTATTTCAAACAATGACTACAAATAACGTTAGATTCTCTCACCTTCTGGTTTTTTTTCCACAAAAAAATATAACGCAATTTAAAGGCATTAAAAATTCCTTATAAAACTATAAATCAGTTCTTTGGAATACTCTCCCCATTGAAATCAAAAAGCCGATTATAATCAAAATAACAGTAAGCAGCACGATCAACATTTTAAGAATTATCGACATTTTCTTCATGAAAAAAATGTAAGGGATTTTTTAGTTACAATTTTTATAGTTGATGTTTATAGTTTTATTGTGTTTCTGACATATTTATCTTTTTGTAAGATGCTCTTCATACAATACAGACGGTCATTCACATTTTATGGAAACGATATTAAAATCACTTTTACGTGCATGCAAATTTATCTGCGTGAACAGGAATTATGGGTAAGAAACGTCTAGTACATAAGCACTTGTCGGTGGGATTATTATTTTGTTTCATGTAACTATGCCACCGAAAGTGGACCTTTGATTAGAAGGGTATGTCACCGCCCTTTCCGAGGATAATTGCTCATACAGTCAAATAGTACAACGTTGTAAACAAAAAGGTCTTGCCATTTCTAAGAAAGGGGTCTTCAATCTACTCAATTCCCGTGGTAAAGCTCGATCCGCAGAAAAAATGGGTCAACAGCCGGGTCTGAGAGCGCATCCCAAGAAAGTGAGGACCGCGGACGTCATTCGAAGATTGGTCTTCGTCGAAAATCCCGCAACACAAAAAACTATTGCTTCGAAACTAGGAATATCGCCCACAACAGTAAACAAAATCATCAACAGAGATTTCAATCTTCGTAAAGTCCACAAGCCGAAAGTTCATAACCTCTTGCCTCGTCACATCGCAGAAAGGAAGATGAACTGCCGATAGCTTTACGAGAAATTCCGAGCTGGCCACAAGTGGAAAAAGATTCTTACGTTGGATGAAGCATGGCTCTACTTAAGCCGCCCCAATAGATTTCTGTGGTTTCGGGTTGTTCAAGAGAGCCTTCGGAAAGCGATGGTGCAGAACTTTGACTGGCCTTTGGAAAGCTGCGCAAGAGGAATGGGAAAAATTGGACCTCCTAATCCTCCGAAACAGCCTTATATCCTGAAAATACCGGTTTCGGGCTATTGCCAAGAACCAGGGGAATCAGATAGAACATGACAGGAAAAATAAATATGGATTGTTAGATTAAAATTCAAAAAATAAAATTGTTTCCATAAAGTGTGAATGCCTTTCTGTATTTAATGTATACGAAAATTCTAAAAATTATAAAGCTTTTATTGTGCACAGAAATACTGAGTAATTCTAACAGAATGAAACTACTTTAGAGTTTATGCGTAAAGTGTCAGTGAATAGAAAAAGTATCAACTTTTATTATATAAAAATGACTATAGCAACAAACTTTACTATATAACAACGTGGGAATTTTGTGTCAAATATCCAGCATATCCATATCGATGGTTTCAATGGCAGAGCTGTCATTACTTGGGCACAGTTCTGTGCCTAAGTCTAACAGCATCATTTTACACCCCCCTCCCGACAGAAATAAAATCACATGGAGTAAGGTCAGATAATCTGGATGGCCAACGGCGACATGCCAGGTCGTTGGCAAGGACTAATCTAGCGATGAAGCAGATGTTTGTATAGATAACGCCTGACTGCGCTGTGATAATGGAGTTATCACCATTTTATTGAAACAGATAGTCCTTCACGTTTTCAAGCAATTGCAGGATTGTAAACTGCTGCAGCATATTACAATAGGTCAACAATTGCTGTTGCACTAACAGCATCCCGGACCGATCATAAGCACGCATGAGCATCAAGCACAGATACACGAGAGTTTTCCTATTACTTTCTATAATAACTAGTTTTTTTGTACTAAACTGCTTGAAATAATTTCATTCATTTAGAACGACCCTGTATTATTATTATGCAAATTTTATGTAGTTTAATTAAAGGACATTTTAGAAATTATGTTAACAATTCTTTTAGTTGTAATGTGTGTAAAAATTAAATTACTTGAATGGTTATACATTTCTGATTTTAATTACAAAAAGGGAATTTAATTTGAGATATAAAAATGATATAGATTAAAATCCCAAAATATGGACAATATTCACTTTTAAAAATTTTGGGAAACTTAAAACGAAAAGCTAGATGCAAATGATGCTTCTGCGCACTGAAAACCTTTCAGTCGACTGCAGGAATTCTACTAGCTTATTCTTGGTTTTGCCAGCCATTCTGTGCTATTATGAACTTTGGATATTAATTTTCGGTGACTTTTGTAACATTATTTATCGATTAAATATAGTTTTAATAAATGTTAGTCGTATTGGAAATAAAGAGAGATTTGTTATAAAAAATTCTTTATAATAGCTTTTATTTCTATACTGGCTTGTATGAGGCGTGTTTTTAGCACATTTTCGTAGAAAAGTGCTTATGTGAACGGTTTGTCCAGCTGTCCGTCCGTCTGTAGACACAACAATGCATTGCGTTGCAATAGAGAGTGCGTGTATTGAATTGCTGGAAGAGACGAATTATCCTTGCATTGGAGAAAACGCATGATAAGCACATCGGTTCGACTCTGCGCGTGCTCTAAATCAAAAGAATTTTTTTATTCGTAGGAAGCGTACCGAGGGGTGACACCAGCCATGCTTGCCGATGTTTTGGCGTCAGTTAGGGTCCGTGCCCAATTGTGTTATGGTGCCCACGGTCGTCACATCGAGCATTTTGTTGATTAACTTTTTTTAAACTGTTTGAAAGTTTATTGGTTGGGAGCTTATTAGGAGCTTTAGCATAAAAGCTACTTATAAGAATGCGCCCTTTGTCTGTACGTTTATCCGGCCGTCCGCCGTTTGCACGATAACTTGAAAATGGATTAACTTTTTTAAATTCTGTTTTCAGAGATATGACCATCAAAGTCTTAGCTCGGCCGTATCAACTTTTCAGAATTTTTCGTGGACCCCTTCAAGTCGAATTCACGTGCTAAAACAGTGAGTGTAAAGAATTCAAACACTGGCATGTCATGTAACAATCGATTTGTCAAGAAGGAATGCATTGTTACTTTCTGTTCATCTTTTAAGCATTATCGACATCGGCGCGCACACGTGAAATCGCTTTGTCGACGCACGATTGCTCAAGTGCTCATAATCTATAAGCTTATCATTAAGTAGCGGGAAAATGGAGCTACTTGTTGGTTTTATTTTACACACGATTTGAATCACCATTCATCATTTCTACATTCTTTGAGGTAGAAGGTTGAAATTCGGAATGTAGCTTACTTTGGGCATGTGACCTTCACTATTTAGTTTGGTTTTGATTAGCCCACTAAGGTCGGAGTTTTGGGGGTGAAAATTAGAGGGGACCAAAAGTTCTAGGTGTACTTATGCATATAAAGGAGTGAAATTCGGTATGCAGATTCCTATAAGCAAGATCTCCGTTCTATAAAGATTTTTTTCCCGAGGTATCCATGCCTTCCCGACTTGATGGCGGAATGCATCGAAAAGATGGGGACTAACTTGAAAAATAGTGTACCAACTCTGTCTGTAATAAAGGAGCTGTAAAAATATATTTCCGGTTTTCATTTGACTAACCCTCGTAAGTAGAATAAGAATGGAGCTATTTATTGGTTTTATAATGTCAGTCCGTCCCCTTCATAATTTCTACATTTTTTTGAGGTAGAAGGTTGAAATTCGGAATGTAGCTTACGATGGGCATGTCCATCTGCACTATTTAGTTTGGTTTTGATTGGTATACGGGGATCGGAATTACGGGGGTGGGATTCAGAGAGGGCAACATATCTATGTGCTATTTATGTACGTAAAGGCGTAAAATCCAGTATCCAGATTCCTCTAGGCAAGATCTACAGTACTATTAAGTTTAGGCCCAATTGTTCCAGTGGGAGCGGATTTGCGGGGGTGGCAGTCACTTGGTCCTTAGATCTATGGCAACATATGGCATGTGATATATCATACGTTCGGAAATGATGAGAAAGGAAAGAAGATACGAGGTTTTTTTTACATTTTTTACATATTACGTTCGAGAAAATCAATTTATTGATTAAATAAACTTGGGGAGAGGTAAAAGTGCAGATGAAGGGGTAAAAATAGATGACTTACCTTATCCTACTCGGGAGGCGGGGGGGGGGGG